>JAVTVJ010000216.1:0-71846 GCA_034509425.1 Eopsaltria australis | reverse complement strand
CATTTTTCCCCTGTGCTGTTCAGAGAAAATTGAAAATATTTATTCCTTAGGCTGGTGAATATAACTGAAGCTTGCTTTAAGGAGTACTGAGAGACCCATTTCTTAGGACATTAAAAATTTCAGGCACATTTGAAGACTTTAATTTCACTGAAGCCATCATAAAATAAAAATATCATTTAAAAATAATAAACTAATTTTTTTGCTTTACAGCAAAGTCACAAAGTCTCTTAAGTCACAATTTTAATTGCAGATTAGTTTTGTTCATGTAGGCCTGTTGACAGATTTGAGGAAAGCAGCATACATCATTAACTGCACTGTGTAGGGATTCACATTTCAAACAAAAGCTTTGTCTGGCCAAGCCACCGTGGCCTGTCTGATTGTTGCAGAATTGCCATTAAATGGAAATTATGCCCGGGAATGTTGAACTTAATGTTATGTCCTGAAATAACATGAATAACATTACAGTTGTTTTAATGAAATTCATAGGAGAAAAATGTCATTAAACAAAGCAACAATATTAGCCTGGTGCCCTGGTCAAATTCCAATCTGGCTGATTGCATTCTGACACCTTCTATTTTTCAGCCTTTTGAATTTGGTGTGCTTGTGCACCTCCCTGTTTGTTCATTGATATGTTAATGCCCTACATCACCAGCTCATTGCTGCCTGTCACTCCAGAGTTAGTTGGCTGTCACTCTGGACCATCCAAATGCTTTTAATGAAGCTGTAACCACACTGCATGACCTTGAAAAGATCCCTTTCAGTCTACCTTCCCAGAGCTCATCCACTTACTTAGATATTGCTTAACCTTACAAGTGAGCATAGATAAAACTTATTTCAGTGTTAAACATACAGCTCAGCCTCATGTCCCAGTTCTGAAATAATGAAACACTGAAGTGCATTAAAATGTGCTTAAAGCTGGGCACAGAAGTGTCCTGTCACACACTGGGGCTTCAGTTTGGGTCAGGAAGGTTTTCTGAACAGTATCTGCTCATCACCCCCTCTTAAGCATGATTTGTTTTGAATTGTGGAGTCGAATCTGTAATGGATGAAATGTAAGTGAAGACACACTATGGGAGTACAGCTTCTACACCTTAGCACCAACTGATTATGCAGACAACAGCCTTGGAGTAGAGGTAGTCGAAATTTAAAAACAATATCCCAAAATATGGACTTCATAAAAAGTTGCTTTACTCCACAGTTGGTTCACCCTGCTTGCTTATGGAACATTGTCATATTCAAATGCTTTATTTAAAGCAGCAGGTCTGCTTTGCACTACTTTACTGGTCTTTGATTTAAGTCTGGATTGCAGAATATTTGAGAAAACCCTTCTGCAATTGCCAACTGTGTTGGCATTTGTAGAGGGCTTATGGAGGAAAACATTCTGGAGACCTAAATCCTGTTTCATTGAAAACTGTTAAAAATGTAGGACCACAATTTGGAATTTCATTGTTCACATATTTAGGTAGAATCATCAGTGGTGAACTCATAGAAGAGTTTTTAGCATGTTTATCACATCTCACAGGCTTAATTTCTAATATTATTCCCAAGAGCCTCCCCATGCCCCTTAATCTAAAATGCTGTAGGTGAAATACAATCCAGACATTCATGCACGGTAAGTTTCCTGTTTGTGAGACCAGACAAGATCATCAAGGAGCATGTAAAAGTATTTAAACCAGACATGTATTTTTATATATGTTGAAAGTGATTAAAAGTCCAACAAAAAGTAAGGTCAGAAAGAGGTAGTACCAAAGATCAGTGAAAGAGTATCTTTGTACCAATTAGGAAATAGAGTATTCTTGAAACTTCATCTAAACTGAGTCCACATCCTTCCCCAAACCCATGTCCCTCCCCTTCTGGTGTTTGAGCACATGGCACTGCTGGGTGAAGCCCAAGTTGCCTGTTAAACTGCAGCTGGATTGTCACCATTAGGGTTTTGTCACAGTCTGATTTGGGGAGGAAGTCAATGATCTGGAAAACAGATGTGAAGTTTTAAATGTACATAATCAGATCTTTTAGACTAATATCAGGCTCAATGCTGTCTTGGATTTTCTTCAGGTAGAATAAAGAAGACAACAAAATAGGGAGAAGAGTGACAGGATAAGTGGAAAAGAGTAGATAAGATTGTGTGAGCACAGATTTTAATGAACCAAAAAACCACCATTTTATTTAAGTGTTGCATGTGTCTGCACAGAAGTCAGGCTTTTGAAAGCAGTTGTAGCTGTATCAGGAGCATCTTAAGATTTCCAAGTAGGAAAATATCCTTTTTTTTTTTTTCTTCTTGTTCCAGGCTTCTGCTTAAGGTTAGGCATATTTTCCATTCAGTACCAGGTCACAACCAAGCCATTGTAACATGATGTCTCTCTAATTCACCAGTACAAAGAGTAAAGAGGAAGTAAAGAGGGAGCAAAAGGAAAAGAGTGAGCAAAGATTATTAAAGACATTGAGAGAGCCACAGTCGTTGACCTTGTAGTTGAAAAAATCTGCTGCTCTATGGGCAGTAGCTGAAGTTTGTATACAAATCAAAGTGAATTCAAGTCTTGCATGTCCCCATTTTAACAGAACCTCAAATATCAGGAGTCACTGGATCTTCAAGCAAGTGTAGTCTCATCTATATTTCTTTATTTTCATAATTTATTTTTTTTTAGGTCTGAGGTTGAAAAACCTTTAATTAAATCTAGTATGTTTGGGGGAAAAAACATTCAACTCTGTTGAATGACTGGCAACTTCAAAGAAACACAGGCTTTTTTTCCACAAAGATCTGGACTGAAACTTTTTCAAAGATGTATATATATATTTATACAAATATGTATATAAATCCTCTGATAACAGTAGGCAAAGTTTTCTGAGTAAAAACAGGAAGTTTGGATGGGTTTTGCCAAGGCTGCTTCACGTTCCACAACATATGAATGAAAAACACCACAAAGACATTAACTTTTTACAAGTTTGTTGCTCTTTGATTAAACCTCTCCTTGTGCTAATAATTCTCAGTAACATGTCTGCTGCAGAAACCTCTGGGGCAGCCAGGAAAACCGAGCTAAAACCAGTGGAGAAGTCACTTACCTGTCTGAACTCCTCCAGGTCTATTTTGTTTCCCACCAGCACCACGGGGATGTCGTAGGTGTGCCGGACACGATAAATGAGCTCCTTAAACTCAGCGGCTTCTTGAAAGGATTGGCGGTCTGTGATGGAATAGCAGATAATGAAGCCTTCCCCACCTCGCATGTACTGGTCCCTCATGGCTGTGAATTCTGCCTGCAGGACAGGAAGAACACGCTCAGTGATTTGGCAAGCAAAATTATCCATCCGCAAATAACAAAGTTGAGAAAAACTTCCCTGGTTCCCTACATAAATTCACATTGCTTGTTTTACCCTTGTAAACACTGCTTGCTGAAATTTGTGCATCCTTCTGGGCTCATCAACCCCAATAATAAGGATTTCTCTTAAGACTTTTTTCTTTTTTTTTCTCCTGTTCCCATCAAGGGAGCTCTGTCCTCTAAGAATATTAACTTACTGTGCAAGAGCCTGCATTCAGAGAATAGTGTCGCATGTATTACCAGAAACTTCTGCCAGTACAAACAGATGACTTGCAGTTGAATGAATATTAACAGGTGGAAAAGAAACTATATTACTACCTAGGGATCAGAGACAGGTACAAGTTCCTTATTATGCACTCAATTCAAAAGCCCAGTAATATCAGAAAGACATTCATTGATTGACACCAGCTTTGGAGTAGTGCCTAGCAAAACAGGGATCTGATCTGCACAAATTTCTACTCTTTTAAAGGCTCTCAGAAAAGGTGGGGGTTTCAGTTCAGTCTGGGATAATGCCATTAAATGAGAATGAACAATTTCAAAGAGTGCAAGAATTGGCCAAATTTTCTCCTCCTGCATTTTTCTCTTTTTATATATGCATTTATTGTCGCAGCAATACTTCTTGTTTCTGGTATATTGGTTTATTTCAGAAGCTTTTAATAACTGCTACATTGTACAAAAAAATCAAGATTTAGTTTTCAAAACCTAGTTTCAGGCACTGTGGCTTGAGAATATGTCTGAAAGCCAGGTTCTTTCTCAAGTTTGTTTGCTTTTCTTGATCACAGCCCAGAATAACCCAATACCATGGCAACAGTCGGTCAGGATCAGAATCCTCCTGACAGAATCAGTTCTCCAGAGATATTAAGATGCAGGAAGGTCTGATAAAAAAGGAATACACATATCAATATTGGACCATTTCTATGAGCAGGATGCAGCATCAAATCCTGTGGTTTTTACTCTGTTGAGAATTTAGGCTAAGATTTTTTAAAACAGTTTAGTTTACATATATATATCCTCAGCCCTTTCTGAAAATTGAAGGGAAATTGATTTCTTGTGCTCTTTTAAAAGTCTCAGCCTTAAATCTCTCTCAATAGTAGCTCATGTTGATTGACAATACTTCCTGTGAATAGACTTTCATGTTGACCATTATCATTTATTTATGATGTATCTTTTACCCAAGGGTTTTATATATCATTCAAAACATTTCACCTGCTTCAGGAAATAGTTCATCCAACTAAGCTTCAAAATGGCAGACTAATAGGCAATTTAAGGTTAGGATTCTTCTTTGAGACTTACTCAGAATTTGAAAATCTCTAAATTATCACCCATGGCACCCCAGGAGAATTTATTAGCTACCAAGCTGCAAGACACAGTGGATCAGGTCATAACATAGCCCACCCTCTTGAAACTGAATGTGCAATCAGAAGGGCAGCAGAACACTGAAGATATCAAACAGAAAGGATTCCACACTCTGTGGTTTGGACAAGACACTGAACAGAGCTCTGTCTCTGTTCCCAGGTCTTTTCTTGCCATCTACAATAGATAGCTACTAGATTAATAAAGGATGCAATACAAAGCTAGATATCACATTCAAAGTATCCAAAGCAGGGAGTGTTAATGACTAAACACAGTCATTAAATCCATTATCTGCCCTCAGAACCCAGGCTTGTACACCAGAGCAAAGATTTTGCTGCATCCTTTGTGACCCTGATTTTCTCCCCTTTGCACCAATCCTTTAGAGCTCCTCTACTGTGATTAGTAGGGGAGTCTTCTTTGTAGGAGGAACAGAACCAGATCAGGATTCCTTCAGGCTGAGCAGACAATGGAAACCTTCAGTGAAGTTAAATTTGTGGATTAGGCTTCTGAATTTAGCTGGCTGTGAACTCCACTGTCTAAGCTGTCCTTGTAAAAAGTGGTAAACAATTCAATGCCATTAATGGACCACAGCCTGCTTCTGCTGGTGGTAAATAGTTCACCCATTAGTTATCTAATTATCTATTTTTTGCACCTATTCTTTATTTTTAGAGGGTTTATACAACTGAGTGGAGCTGCTAGCTAGAAGTACATGTTTTCATACAGAACCTAACACCCAGCCAAGATGACCTGTCTCCTTGAGTTACAAATTTCATAAATCAACTCCTGTACCATTGTATGACAACTCTGCACAACCTTTTACAAACAATGAGCTCTGTTTAAGTGAGGTGATCCACCTCTAGAAAGTGCTCAGAACTTTCTACACTCATTTATAGCCATTTATGGAAAATCAGGAAGGAATTAGGTCACACATCCCTGTTTAAGTTGCTCACAGTAAGTGATGTTCTGCAGCACAAGTGCTCCCAGGATCACTCCCCAGGGATGCTTAATGGCTTTTCCTGACTGACAGGAGGACCTGGGCTCCTAATTTCACACACTGAGTCATTCCAAAGGGACAAAGTTCTCAGCTTTTATGACTGCCACTCTTGAGTCAGAATCATCCCATTCTGGTTCATGCCAGGGCACAGCTAAGATTTTCAGGATATGAATGAGTTTACCTATGCAATTTTTTATTGTGACACGTTATCGCTGCTGATAAATTAGACTAAACAGGCAAAATACTTTAGTGTCATGCTTGCAATGATCCATTTTCAGAGGCATTAAGTGTTCTGTGCAAACTGCATTGAGGATATAGACTTGGCTTTCTGTTGTTAACTCAGCTAGCCATTTCCATTCCAACTTTTTGATGTTGACATTCTTTTCTCAGTTTTTTCCCCTTGGCATGATTGCTCAGTACAAAGTAAAGGACTCCAAGGTCAAATATAAGTAAGCCTGTTTTTTGATCTCAAAAGAAGTGGGTTTTTTTTCTCTTCACCAGGAACTTCAACATAATAATATGTACTAAGAGAAAGAATAAATTTACTTACCAATAAATGTACTATAATAATTGCAAACCTGTCTACATATTACATATAACAGACATAGGACTAAGAAGGAACTACATCTCTTTGTTAATTTTTAAGTTCAAGTTTTAGTAGAGATTCCACTTTTTCCACAGTTCTCCAAAGTAAGCAGAACTCAAACCAAAGTTTACCTGGGTATTGTGAATGTTCAGATGTAGATGGAGACAAAGCCTATGGTTTTACACATTTTTCAGTAGTTTTATTTTTCTATTTTACCTCGTTCCCCTATAAAATAAGAAATAGTGTATCTGTGCATCTGGCACACTATCTTCTTTAATTGTTTCTTGCTGTAAAGGGGACCTCATAAAAATCATTCAGGAATAGTACTGGATACAAATTTCTACTCAATAAGGGGAAAATACAAAGCATTCCCAAGTCAGTAAATGCCAAGGGGAAGAGACAGAAGGAAATCACACCCCCTCAAAAGGAAATCAATTCTGAGAGTTAAAGTGAAGATTTGTCATGCTTACAGCACTTTGCAGCTTGACATCAGTCTCGAGTACTCTCTTGTGTATTATGACTAAGACTTAACTGAAAAGTGTGGTAAAAACTCTTTTGAAACCAAATCATCATTCTCCTTAGAAGATTTGATACTTGAGAACAAGCATCAAGTCTGGATAGAAAAAAACAAAACTACTCTAAAAGTTGAAAGAAGGCAGAAAACTTTTCCCTTTTTCTTTTCCAGCATAATTGAATGAAGAAAAGGAAAATGTCTCTAATCCTCATAAGACTGTATATTTCTACCTGCTATTGAAGAACATTGGCAAGGAAGTCCCCTGATGGTTGGGCTGCTCCTAAACAGATGTCACATTTGCCTTTCTTCAGTGATCAGGCATCTGACATGGTGTTTTAAAGGTATCAGGCCTCACAATGACATTGAGCAGTTTTATCAGCATGCTTGGATGTGTCTCACCCTGTTCTACTGAGCTGCCTGCAGCCAGCTTGATTCACTTCTCCCTTTTTTACACCCCTCTATGCTCTCTCTTCCTCAAACCTTCCTGGGAGGCCTAAGAGCAGATCTTGCCTCTGAAGGCTGGGAAAGGGAAAGCCCTAATTTTATTTATACATTCCGTGTTCCTCATACTTAAGACTCTCACTCATTCCAGCAGCAGCTCCACAATTTTCCTGATCTGTGTTGAATAGCCAGTATACTTGTACTCATTGGCTTTTAATCTCTCGAAATTCTCAGTTCTAGCAACACTTAGTCTTTCATAATCCAATCCATTCACACCAAAGAAATACTTCCATATCTACCCTTGGAAGAGTGTTTCTATTTCCACATTACATTATCCTGCATATGCTTGCTTTTTCTAGCAGCTTTTTTCTTAAAGGCTTAGCAAAGAGAAAATGCTTGTGCTCTGTTATATCTCCTTCATCTTCATTTATACTCCTTTATCTGACTTTTCATAATGAGTGAGAGAAAAATTTTCATAAAGAGCAATATTTTAAGTTAATTTTAAAATTCATACAGTTATCATGCATATATAAATAAAACTTGTATGCTGGGCTTTTTTTCATTAGAGATCAGAATTTTTTTCCAAGTAAGATCAGTATCTTAATGTGTCCAGAAGAGGAAACAAAGTCTTTGAGCAGTAAAGTCACGGTAAGACACCTACATCTGTATGAAGGATTGGTCTGTGTGCTGTTCTCAAACGTAAGTCTGAGTCTCATGTTCAGCTCAGGACAGCCCTACCTTGCTGACTGAGAGAGTGTAGGATGATATATAACAAAGTTCAGCAAAGTCAGGTTTGTTTCTTTACTGTTTCCTGAGTATTTCCTCCTGAAAAATGCTGGAGAAGGAGTGCTGGGCTAGAAAATCTTTTGTGCAACTCAGAATGGAAGTTGTTTAGAAGCAGCATCTCCTACATCACCATTTTACATCAGCAGAGCTCTAAAGTGAAGCCATTTCTCCCAGATCCCCATGTTGTGCATAGCTAAGAGATGGCCTTGTCAGCCCCAAAAAGGATAAAAGGGAGAGAAGAGCAGGAAAAAAAATGGACAAGGCAACGAGCAGGGGGTCACCATCCCTGTCCTCTCTTTTTCCTTGTGTGGTGATGTGTTTGAGCAGCAAACACAGCCTGGAAGTGCAGTCCTTCCCCTCACTCCTCAGAAGTGTGGTGCTTAGAAATTTGAAGATGTGGCACCTCCGAAACAAAGGTGTCATGTTTTTCAAACTATGCACACACTCCACACATTTTGATGCCTGTTCTTTTTTTTTATGATCTTGGCTTGTATCTCTGGAAGAGGTCAGAGCCTCCTCAGGGAGGCCAGCCTCACAGTTTGAAGAATGTCACTTTCTATATCTTCTTGTCTTATGTTCTGCTTGACTTTAGAACCGGGAATCTGCTAACAGATGTTCTTAATCAAAACTGTCTCCCTGATTACCACAGGGGTTGTTCTTATTATAAACTGTGTTTTTTTACGTTTATAGTGAACACTTGAGGGGTGGGATATGTTCTTGCAAACAGGCAGGATATTGTTCATCTATGGCAATGAACAAACAAGGATAAAAATGAAGAAAAAGGACACAGGGAACTCAGGGGAAAGGGAAAAATCTTCAAATAATGATGGAAGAGAAAATAAGAATAATAAAAAATATGTGAAACTTCATTGATCACTCAGAATATTTTATTAAAAGTAAGTTGAAAATTTCTTCAGTCTCAGAAAATTTTTTGCCAACATGATCAAAGATTAATTTTTAGCAGCAAATCTTTTTTTAAAGCCAAAGTGCAAACCTCCCATATCTCTGTTAGTGAATTCTCTTACACACATAAGCATCACAGCTGATTTCACTGGGATTACATATCATCCACCTGGCACTGCTTGTCATAAAGTGTGCTTTTCTTCTGCCTCTTGAAATAAATTTAACTAATGAAGGTACACTGGTAAGAAATGCTGTGATAATTATTTGGTTTTTGTGGGTTCTTTTTAGTCTTTTATTTTTTGGTGAGGGGAAGGGGGGCCAAAAGCAAGTAGTTTTTTTAAAAGATTATTTGTAATAGCAAGCAGCAAGAAACCTGCAGCAGTTACATTTCAAATAAGAAAGAATCCAGATAGGATGTTGGTTGGATATAATACCTTATAAGCATTGCAATACCAGTACTAATCTTGGTGCAAAGGACAGGCCTTATTTCATCTGGTTTCTACCCCCTGAAGAGGTAGTCAAGTCTTCTAAATTTAGAATCATATCTTTATTTAGTCTTCAATTCTCTCTCTATATTAGAAAGACATGATTGACTCCAGAGAGTAACTCAACCCATCCTCTGGGAAGTGTTTTAGATGCCGGGATTGTTTTTCTTTTGTACCTCTCTCACTACCTGGACAGACTCTAAATAGAAAGCCCTGGCTCTGATGTCCACAGTATCAGCCAGGCCCTGCCCAGTCATGTCTTTCATGCATTTGGATGATAAGACCACTCCTCCTCTCCATTTTAAACTTTTCATTTAGCTTCTACAAGGCTGTTTCATTTCCACTGGACTTCAGAAGATCAAGAGAATGTAGCATTTAATGCCTAAAGCCAATAGAGGATTTTTCCCTTCACAGCACTCAGCAGTGGGAAATGCTGTTCCTCAGCATGGGTTAAGTAACACAATGAGATAATAAAGGTACACTTTTTCCAGCCAAAGTTCCCAACCTGCTGCCTTTGCCTGCAGGAGTCCTGCCTGTACCAGCTACAGGGTCCCAGCAATGACACAGCAGAAAACAAGAAATCACAGAACGCTATCAACATCACTTCACACTCTCTTCTTGCTTCTCTCTCTTATTTCCAGCCATCCTTTGCAAACAGCAACAACAACAACAGGAGTTACATAGCAAAAGATAGCGAAGAATTTGCAGCAGGTGGTACTCAGCCACCTGTGCCAGCCTAAACCATCTGCCACATCACTGGGAGGAAGGAAGGAAGGAAGGAAGCTGAGTAACAGCTCAGACACAGACCAAAGAAAATGCAGGGGCTCTGGCTTAAACACTGGAGGACAGAGATTGATTCTTCTCCTTGTCAAGTCTCTACACTGCTGTGGTTGTGCATCAAACCCATCTCTCACAACGTTTTATTTCCCGTTCAAGTAATGAATCAGGAGCAGTTCAAAATGGGATTAGTATAAATGAGAATTAGCCCATAAGCCTGTAGTGGAAGTGGATTATTATTATAATCAGTCCCTTGATTAATGATCAGTCAGTGTCTCACGCCTTATAATTACAGGAAAGAATTCTTGCTTCTGTTGTAAAACAGCAATATCCCTTTCCTTCTGTGAATTTGTGCTGGGGACAAAATGCACATCACTGATGATGGGAAAAGTATGAAGATAAAAAAGATTCAGTCTGAGTTCCTAGCAGACTAATGGCTTTCTGAGCTTTATCTGACAGCCTTCCAAGACAATATTACAAACTCCACATTGTACAAAATCAGTGGCCTTTTCTTAACTCTGGGAATGTACAAGAATAAAGCTGACAGGCACTGAAATTAATCTGCAATTTAGAAGACAACTGGCAACCCTCTGTTTAAGCTAATTTATTTACCTGGAAAGGGAAACAGAAGAAGAAGGAGGATATTAACGACAGATGTTCTTTCTGGAAGACACAGGTATGATATCCATTTTTGTGACAAATAACATCATTACTTTTAAGCTGCTGATTTCCTGGGGTTTTCCAGGTTAGCTCACCTGGGTAGAGTGATTGACATCACCTCAAGACCTTGCCTATGGGCAAGAAGGTGGTCCAAGCTGAGTGGGTCAACTGAGTGGATGGTCAGCAGCTTCAGAAACACAATTAGACATGCACTGATTATGAAATTCAAGCACAGATTTACACTGCTGATTTTCACAAAATTTTGGCTGAAAACTTTCTGAAACAATTTCCTCCTGCTACTTTCCCCTACATTCAATGTTCTTCAGCAACAACCTGCTTACTCCAGATACAGGTCTTCAGTGCCAGAGAGGAGATGATGTTGCATTAGACCTCAGTTCAGGATTCCTTCTAAAAACTAATGTATTCTCATGGAATAGATGGATTCCTTCCCACTGGTAAATGCATCTTCAACCTCTGACTACAGAATAGACTTTATGCACAACTAGAGTCTTGAATGTGAAGATAAATTAATTAAAAATAAAGACAGCAATTTCTTATTATGGATTATTCAGTCAGGGTAATTCAAGATAACATTACTCTCATCTTCATCCAAATGAGTCTGAGGCTCTGAACTGGTATGTTTAGAAGTGGCATTTTCACCCCATCTGAAAATCATGAATTTGTAAGGCTATTTTTTTTAATTGACTTTACATAATTGTTAGACACAATCTATTTTCACCATCAGTGAAATCATGTTGTTTCCCACAAGTGGACTTGTGAATTCAGGTTTCCCTTCTCTTTTCAGTTGTGATACTGCTTCCAATGCTATCTGGCACTGCTCTCAGTCACTGCTCTCAGTCACAGACCATGCAGGATTTAGCCTCGTGAAAAACATGTGTCAGTGTTCCTTTGCATCCTGACCACTGATGGATGACAATTTCACTGCCCCTTCCCTAACTGCAGAACATTTTATATGCACTCACTCTTCTGTATCCACATGTCCTGCATCATGACTTATGCAGGAAGATTGAGCCACACCAGCCTGATAGAAGAAATAAGTAAAGGGATATAAATAAGGGGGAGAAAATGACAGATTTGAGCAACTTCCAATAAAATAACTCACGACTACAAAATATAACATCACTGAGTGACCATTCTTTCTTACTGAGGAACTAGTAAATAACCTGCTCTGGCACTCAGACTCTCCCTCCTGATACAGCTTCTTTTCACTAAGATTCCCAATGTTCCCACTCTAATTGCCCTCCTGCCTCTATGTGATAATATATTTGCCAGTTTTCTGCAACTGTGCTTTTGTTAACTTTATTAATCCTGTTCTTCTCAAGATGGTTTGTCATGTGCAGTACTGAAAAGATGCAGTCCATCACCTGGCAGATGATATCTACTTTTTATCCACCCTTAAATATGGATTAAATCACCATATCAGTTCTCCACAATGCCAGTAAAAATTCCTCAGTGCTACACTCCCTAACTCAGAGAACTGCCTTTTTCTTTCATATTCATGCTAATGGTCTCTCTCTGAGGGATAAACACCTTAGCAATTTTCTCCTAAATGCAGGCACTAAGCAATCTTCATTGTTAACTACTTCTAAGACCCCCAAATGCATTTGGTTTATCATGCACTACATAATACTTCTCCTCCATTCTCATTGACATGCAAAAAAAGAATAAAGCCAGTTTTCACCTTTTATCACAAATGCATCATAAATGGTTAAAGGGGAAAATTAATAGCTTGGTAATTACATTTTAGTAAACAGCAGAGATTAAAAAAAAAAAAAAGACAACAACCCACTAGTGAAGAGGCACTGGCTGCAGCTGCAAGCAAGGGCTTTGCAGGGATTCAGACATGCTCTTTTCAGCCTCTGTGGTTATCACAGGCTTGCCACCTTCCCCAGTGAGGCTCTGTGCAGCCTTGCAGAAGTAAACCAGGAGGCTGTGGAGTCAGACACCTCATTGCTCTGATAAATGACTGCAAATTATATTCTGGCTTGCATATACACTCTCTCATGATGGCTTCCCTAACAAGTGTGCTTACATTAAATATTTTACCACATAGGTTTTTCCCTCCCTTCTCCTGTGCCCTATGCATCAGCAGAGATATAATTTAATCTGAGAACCTGAAAAGGGGGGAAAGGAAGAAGCAAGAAATCTTCAGAGTGGCTATTTTGGACTTTTGTTACATTTAATCAACAGTACATACATTCCTGCAACTGAAGTATATCTCAGTTTTATCTGAGGGGTGTGTTCCCTGGGGACTACATAAATCACCACCAAAATGAATGCAAAATACTTGTGTTACAATCCTGCATGTATTTGGATTTTGTACTGCTTACAAAGTGAAGCTGTGACACAAAAGGACTGAGTTGTCACGTCCCTGAGACTTCCCAACGTGCTTTTCCATTTCTGTGTGCACAAATATTTCTGGAGCAACTGAATACTTTTTATTGCATTAGGAAAAAAGCCCAAAAAACATGAGGAAAAAGGCAGAGCTCTGAAACAGTAAGTCATGAGTTACCTTGGTTATATCAGTAGATCCAGCTGAGAAGGTGAAGGACTCAGGGAGACCTTGGAGGACTTTCCAGGAGGAGCTACAAGAGGTGTGGAGATGGACTTTGGAACAGGGCATGAAGTGCCAGGATAAGGAGGACATGGTTTTAAACTGACAGAGGACAGGGTTGGATTAGATATTAGGGAGAAATTATCCCCTGTGAGGGTGCTGAGGCCCTGGCACAAGTTGCCCAGAGCAGTTGTGGCTGCCCCATCCCTGGCAGTGTCCAAGGCCAGGTTGGACAGGGCTTGGAGCAACCTGGGACAGTGGAAGGTGTCCCTGCCCATGGCAGGGATTTTACAGTCACTTCCATTCTAAAGCATTCCATGATTTTATGATCCTAAAAGACACCGAGTAGCTTCTGAGATATGCCAAAACTCTCCTATACAGAGCCAAAGTTCATCTGCAAGTCCAAAAGTTACTGAAGTCTGACTTGCTCAGGTTTCCCTGAGGTGTTAGTCAGGTACCACACCGATGTCTGACACAGGTACAGTTACTGTGGCCACCACAAAGCTTTGGAGTTTTTTGTCTTATTAAAAGAAAAGATTGTTCCCTGGCATGGTTGTCTGATATCATCCCAAGGCACTGATAAGGACGTGGAACATCCATGGCAGAAATTTATTCTCCTCATCCATTAGGAATAAATTAAAAACAGGCACAAAAATCTCTGCAAGCTGCGCAAGCTTTCTTCAAAGGAAGCAAGAAAAATACATATCCAAAAATAGAGCTTGTTAAGAAAAAAAATGAAAAAAAAAACAAAAACCAGAAAGTATTTCATATTTTCACTTATTATTTTTTTGAGTTCCTACTTTGCTTGTCAATACCTCTTTGAAAAATCTGGAATGATGGAATAACATTTCTCAGGTTATGAAGGTAACAAGCAGTGGAGTTCAAAATTTGTTGAGGTTTACTTGTTTGTTTGTTTGTTAGTTTGCATGTTGAAGGGCTTTGTGTGTTTGTTTGCTTGGTAGGAGGGAATTTCACTTCTAGGTTCTGGGGTGAAACTATTGAAACTCCAGCTTGAAAGATATTACTTGTCTTTAGGCTTTTCCATTCCCCTCTTGCTAGTGGGAAATAAAAATTACATTTTTAAAAAGCCTTTTTCAGCAGTCCTTCTCATGTGGTTTTGCAAGTGAAATGTTTGGATGACTCAGATAACACTATGTAATTTTTTGCTTTTGTTCTCTTTGTCAAAGCTACATTCAAAGCTACAGAATGGCATAAAAGACACTTAATTTTGAAAATATCATTTTTGGGGGGCAATCTACTTTTCCTGAGAAGTATTAAAGCCCTGCTCTGCAAAAGAACTTTTCTTGGTCATTTGGTCAGGGGAAATGGGCACCATGTGGTGCTGTAATATGTTCTTGTTTTCTCTGCATTCAGGCCAAATTTTTAGTCCTGGAAATATCATTGTGATGTGAGCTTTGTGAAAACTGATAGAGGTAGAATACAGTTTTCTGCCCACTGATGTCCCTGGTTTGTGTACAGCTGCTTGCAGCTTTTACAACAAGTAGTTTTTGATAGCAAACCATTGTAAAATAAAATTCCTAGTGAGATTATCTAGGACAGCCACATATATACAAAGAAATCAGGACACAGAGCATATGCAGTGTCTGAACCATAAAGTACTTCAGTACCATTCACTGGTGTAAAGAAAAAGTGCAGAATATTTTCCAGTGATAGGAAAAAAGACAAATTTACATGATCACAATCTTTTGGAGGACCTGGATAAAGTTTACTCATATGGGATGTGTTTATATAGGTGTTTGCCATACAATGTACACCAGAACAAAACCACACCAACCCTAAAAAACACCTCAAAATCAAATTAAATGAAATAATTTTAAAAACCCATCCCAACAACAACAAACCCAAAACCTACAAGGAAATGTTACAAAGAAAGGCTTGGAAAGAAGAAAAATTTTCTACTTCTACCAAAATTTATAATAATATATTTTCTTCTCTTATATGTTCTCATTTTATTAAAAAGAGAAAAAACCATAAATCTTTCAGCAGCATCACTGTGTTTATCTCGTTTTGGAAGTTGCCAGTTAGAGAAAGACAAAGAACAGTGAGAGGGAAAGCATTTCAAGAGGAAAAAATAAGACTTCTTTCAAAGAGAAAAGAGAACACTGGAAAGTTTTCCACCATCTGCAATATGGAACCACTACCACTGACGTTGCTGAAGCAGAATGGTAGCAGTGGGCAGGAAATCCATATTGTCAGACTCAGTAAATGCTGATGTTCACCCTAAATGCTTGTTCCCTGCAATGTTTTATTGCACCTGTTTGACAGGAAGATAAATGCAGGCCTAGAAATACAAACTGATCCACCCTTTATTGCATCATGATTCACTCATGGACAGCAATGAGAAAGGAAGCTAGGAATCTTGGCTGCCTGTTCTTCCTTTGGTAATACACTCCTTTTTATCAGCATATGTCTAGGTCTTTTCCTAGCAAAGTCAAGGAATATTTTGCCCAAGATTTGAAGGAAATTGGTGTCAGGTCTGCAATTTTATCTGTGATTTACTGCAACTGTTTTTTCCACTCCATGTCTGTGCCAAGTAAGTGTTTCTCCACAATCTGTCCATTGGCAAATAAAATGACTAGGTCAAGAGAGAGATTTTAGCTCTTCCCAGAAAGTACAGAACACCTTGTCTTGAGAACCCAGGAAATTTCCAGGGCTATGATTTGACTTTCTATATGTGTTTTCAACAGCCTGTGGAACAACAACATTCAGAGGAATTATAACTAATGCTCTTCTCACCTAATACACTGTGTTAATAGTTGCTACTTACTCCAATATCCCCATGCTTTAAAAATAAAATGGATTTCATTTATGCTTTGCAGTACCTAGCAGAAAGTGCAGTAAAATTATTTTCCCCTTATAAGAACATGCTGTAAAGGCCCATTAAGACATAATTGCTGCCAAAAAGGCATTTTACATTTCCTTGAGATAAGCTGCACTAGTGTACTTTGAGATTTCACTTCCATTGATTCAGGATTAGAGCAGCATGTTTAGATAATAAGCAGAAGGGTCTCAGATAACAACCTGGGTGAATCATCGGACTATAGTGTTTAGTCTGAGAAAGTGTGTTTATCTGAAGGGCTCTTGGGACTAATATGGTTCCTCTTCAAAGCCTGAAGCAGGGGGTAAGAATCATAGTCCTGCAGGCTGGCAGGATAAACATGTCCTGTGATTTGCTAGCAATTTGAGAGATGGATTTCAGTACAGAGCGTACTGTTGCTGTCAGGTTGAAAAGTGTCTGCCTGGAAATGAATTCATGCGCACACAGCTCCAGACAAAGGAAAATCTCCCTGAAATGGCATGCCATCACATTTTAGGGCCAATTTTTCAAGTCTCTGACTCACACCTGGGAAATATACCGGTGCACTAAGTTTATCATAAAAAGCTCACGTTTTAGCAAACAGAAATTGGTGCAATAATCTCGGAATGTACTGTCTCGCTGACAGGTACAGAAACCCATTTTCCCACATACTTGCCTGCTTTGTACCTGAACACAATTTTTGCCTCTTTTACATATCAGATCAGATTGTTTTTCAGTGAAGGGAACTCTGCTGCTCTTTTTGTGTTCGGCGTGAGGTCTACACAGAGAGATTGGGTAATGTGTCAAGCATGGGAAAGCTGTGGCAAGAATAAAAGCTCCTGTGTCAGTCAACAGTTTATAAATACAGTGGGAGAGATAACTGCTGTGTATGCTCCATCAGGAGCGTACTTCTGGGCTCCAGAAGTAGCAACATATTTTTAAGCTAGAAGAGAGAGTGAGAAAGCGTAAATGAGCGAACAGAAGGTTTCTATAACTCTGTGCGGAGGCTTTTTGTGCGCGGTTGGAGCAGTTGGGGGTTGTCACTCCCTGAGAATAATTGTGAGGGGAACTGAATGCAGAATAAAGTGCTTGAGAGCTGAACGTCCTTTCGTCTGCACCTGCAAGTTTGCTGGAAATCAAAGAGTTTACGTCAATTTGGATTAAGTGTATGTAAAAGCAGATTATTTTTATGGTGCATTGGTTAAGACAAGGGAAATCCCAGAATTACCTCCACCAACACCACTTCCAAACTCAATGGACATGGGTGAATTTCAAGGGAAAGTTACTCAAAAAATGTCCCATATGGATGAACAAGGAAGTTCAAGTTATCTTTATGGATACTCATTTGCATTTGCAGATTTCCATTAAGTTTGTCCTATATACTACACATGCCATATTGTAGCTAGCCTTGGGAGTTAAAAGTAAAAAATATAAACTTCCTCATTTTTATAAATATGACCTCAATCTCACACTTACTCTGTTTGGCTTTATTTGCTGCTTCTTTTTTTTGTTTGGTTTTTGTTTTGTTTGATTTCTTTTGGTTTGGTTTTTTTTTGCTTTTTTGAGTTTTTTTGTTTTTTTTTTTTGTTTTGTTTTAAATGAAATGTAGATTCCTAAAAGAAAAGTTTTGAGTTAAGAACATCACTTCTAGTTAAAGTGCCAAAGGCATCATTGATAGCTAACTAAAGGATTTACTGACAGCTTCTTGTAGATTTGGTTGTGTCTCCGAAAAAGAATACCAGAACTAATTTTTTGTTCATGTCCTTGCAGCACACCACATTTACAGGATTTTTTTGGTAGGAACAGCTCAAGCTAGCTCTATGACAATCCAGCTATGAGGAGCTACATCAATACCTGCTCCTGAAGCTCTCTGAGGTAAACACAGTCTGCCTGAAGTTGATTGTGATGAGTAAACACAGGCTGCCCAGCTGGCAGGTGTAGAGGGTGATGAAAAGCAGGTGTAGTGAGTTCAGTGAGGCATAACTGCTTGACCAGCACTTACATTCTCTAAGAAAATGCCTCTGGTTGTGCCTTCAATGGAAAAGCAGTATTGGAAGAGCAAAAAAGGACAAATGATGGTATATAAAATAAGCATCCAGAGTCCATGGAACATCAGTTTGCTTCCTGAGAGGAGCAATTGGTATATGTTATAGTGTCTTGTATATGCATAGGAGAAAAATCAGTAACTAGATGAGTAAGTTTAGTAATGTTTCTGATTTTCACATTGTTTGAATGGTTTTTTTGGTTTTTTTTTTTAACTTCAGAAAGTTGATACCACATATGTATTTTTGAAGCACCAATTATATTTTGAAGTTTTAAGGGCTTCAAATTTGATATAGCAGTTAAAATACTGAAGATTTTTATGCAGCGTCAGGTACAAAATCATATGTGGATTTTGAAGTCTAGACTTGACAATTAAAGACTTTATTAATTATTAGTAGTTAATTTGGTCAGTGTTGAAATTCTCAATTAGTCCATAGGTACAGGAGGAAAAGGGGAAACATATTTTTTGAAACATATCCTTGAGCAAAACAACAAAATACATTAAATACAGTCAGTTTCTCTATTGACTTCTTGTGTTTCCCAAATAAGGACAAATTACAATTTTAACTCCTTGGTCTTCTGAAGCAATTAAAGTCATTATTCAAAGTTGATGATGAAGGATTTATGACTGCAAGGACACTCAGACAAATGAGATTTCCACTGCCTGATTTAGAAGCCGTAGCACCATCTTCAATTTGACAGGAAACCCAGAGGAATAAAAATAACTTGGTACCATCAAGGCACACATGAGCAGCAGCACAACTGGATGCTTTGGATTTTTACCCTGAGTCTCCACAGTCAGAGAAGAATTTGTATGAGCTTTGGTGAGAGCACCATTAAGTCTTCTGTGAAGAAAGAGCCTATTTCAGCTTCTGACTTCAATGGGAGTTGGATTAGGTCTTGATTTATTCTGGAGCTGTGTAGTGCAGATATAGAGGCAACAAATCCAAAGGCAAGCAGCTAAATCCAGGACACTTAGAAGGGACAGATCCTGAAAAATTGTAGGGGGGAAAAGTGGAAAGAGCATCCTAGTTACACTGGGAATGTGTTTCAGTGATGACAATCTGCATTGGAACAACAGCAGAATTTAAAACAGAGATTTTCTCATATCAAGTCAACTTGGTTGATTCATTTCAACATTTCAACAGAAGTAGAACAGCTATGCCCAGGCTGTACAATGGCCTGGGATGAAGAACCTGTTGAGTGTGGTGTTCCTGCCACAGGCCTCTGCTTGCTACAAAGAGGAATGGCTGATGGAAGAGGGGAGGTTTAGATTGGACATTAGGAAAAAGTTATTTTCTGGAAGGATTATCAAGCCTTGGCCCAGGTTGTCTGGGCAGTGGTGGAGTCTCCATCTCCTGAGGGATCTAAAGGGCATGCAGCTGTGGCCCTTGGAGACATGGTTTAGTGGTGAGCTTGGAAGTGCTGGGTTCATGGTTGGACTCAATGAACCTAAAGATGTTTTCCATCCTTTAAAATTCTGTGATTCTATGAAATATCTGCACCACATTTCATTACTTTGTCACTACATCCCATGGACATCTATTATTGTAGATGTTTTGGTTCCTAATAGAGATAAAACTTAGAGGTAAAACTCCAGCTTTTTTTCTATAATTGCTCTTACCACCTTTCACTGAGTGGATTATTCTGATTTCTTTTCTTACCTTGCAATTGTCTGTTCTGACAAAATTCATAACCTTGGCAACCACATCCTCCTCCCATAAACTAAGAATGAGATTTGGTTCTAGCCCTTTCATATGATCAAAAACTTCAAAAATCATGTAAAAATTGTGTACATGAAAATGACTGAAAATAGCTGAACTTCCTTTAAATTTCTGGCAGCAGGCTGCATTCCCCACCATTTGCCCAGCGTAGGTGCAGATTCAGGATTCAGACATCTGGGAAGCTGAGAACAAAGCCATCAGACCTTTTGTTTCCCAAATATTCCTTTGTTTATTTAAGCACATTTAAGTTCCTTGTTGGTTGCCTTGTTCCTGCACACACGCCATGGAATCTTGGGACACTACAAAAGCCTTCAAACAGACCCTGAGACATTCCTGAGGAAAAGATCAGCAAGTGGCAGCACATTGATTAAATAGTAAAAATGCCTTGAGATGGAAAGGGAACAAACTGAGTAAGGTAGAAGAAATTATGGTATTTAACCCCTTCTTCATTATTGTATAGGAAACTTAATTCTCTGACTGATGTTCACAGAGCAGACAAGCTGTCACAGAAATGGCAGAATCAGAGGATGGTTTGGGTTAGAAAAAAATTTAAATTTTATCTCATTCCAATCCCCCTGCCATGGGCAGGGACACCGTCCACTACCCCAGGTTGCTCCAAGCCCCTTCCAACCTGGCCTTGGACACTTCCAGGGATGGGGCAGACATAGCTGCTCTGGAAAACCTGTATTTGTACACTGTGTGTTACTTTTGCCGTTATGATATTTTCCTTATGGATAAGCATTTGATACTTAGATATAATGTGGTAAGAAATGTAACAGAATACTTGGTCTACAAGTTCACCAGAAAATTTCTGAAATACATATAGAAAAGGAGGAATAAGAAGGAAATAAGACAATCAGCACAGTATTTATTCATTTCATTATTGTGATAGATGTTTCTGCATAGAAGAGGAAAAGAAACAAACATCTTTTATCTACTGTTCATTTCAGCCTGCCTGTGTCCTCTGATGAGATTTGGAAGTTATACTGTGCTATACTGCAAAACACCTTTAATCTTCTCCTTTGTTAATTCCTCTGTTATTCTGCCACTGCTTCTTTTATGCTTGAGTAGGGAACCTTGTTTCTAGCACTGAGACCTCTATCTCTGAGGTTAAAATCTTTCAGTTTATCTGTGATTGAATGACTCACATTGAAAAATTACTCACCTGTCCAGCAGTGTCTAGAATGTCCAAATAGGCTGGTTCATCATCAATTCGGACTTGAGTTTTATAGGCATCCTCTGTAAAACACAGTGCAGTTTGTTTAATCATATGACTGACTCAGAGAATGGAAAATGAAACAGCTTTGCTAGTTTGGAGTGGGCTTTTCAAAAGCTCTCCAATCTGACCTAACCTTGCTTTATTTCAAAAGTCCCTTTTTGAAATCCTATCATCACTACAAAATATTAGCAAGATTGAGTCGCTTCTATCACACTGCCTCAAAATACAAAAATTAAATCTCCCTTTCTCTGAAAGGGAAACATTTCCCTTTCTTTAAACACGGACCCCAGGTGTTTCTTTGGTCGCAAAGATTCAGAGGTGTTGTGCTCGTGCCATGTAACAGAGTGGCTTTTTGCTTACCAAAATGACACATTCAAAGAGAATTTCTAGGAAATACTTTCAATTTAAAGATTGTCTAAATTGTTGGGACAGACTCCCTGTGTCTGAACAGGGCTCCTGGCTCACGTATGTGAGAGTAATTCTTTAAACTTCTGTATATCTCCAGAAAGGCTGAGAACAGACTTATTTTTTAAAATAAGCTCTGTAATCTCTGTCCTCACGCTCATAGATGCAGGCAGGAGGAAAAACTCTGCTATGTGGACCCTTCCCTTAGTTCATGATTTTGTCAACTAAATTTAGAAGAAGAAAAACAAAGAAAAGGTGAACTACTATTTGCATAAACTGTTTTTCTCACATTTCAATTTCATTTCCCTCCCAACATTTCCATTTTCTTCGTAAGATTAAAAGGCACGTAGATACCAGCCTGTGTTTATACTTGAAATAGTCTTGGAAATTATCTGTGGTCTTTAATTGAACAATCATGTGGAGCAGCCTGAGAGGTTTTTGTGGCTGACGTGGTGCTCTGGAAGTGCACTGAGGCATGAAGACAAGAGAAGTGCATTTGTTGTATCTGAGCAGAGCCATTAACCATCCTGAGCCTGTGGCTGGGCCTGTCCTGAGAGTCAGTCCTACCAAAGACCCTCAGCAGCAGGCTCTCAATCACTGCTCAAACAATGCTGAGATTATAATGTGGGGTTATATAGCCGCTAATTGGAATTCTTGGGATGTTCCAGTTTGTGCCACAATATATGTTTTATGTCGTACAACACTTTATAAAAGCACAGGAAAACCTGTTTTCTACCTGCAGAGGAAGGAATCTAAAGCTATTGGATACAAGACTCTGCACAGCCTTAACTCAGACCCCTCCTGTCCAGCCAGAGGATTGATACCTTTTTTTACATAGTCACAGACAGTATTTTTCTCTTTATTTTAGGCCTTATTTCAGCAAATTAATAGGCACATGACTTTCTTTAAACAAATACCTAATCCCATTGATATTAAGATGGCCCAGAGGTTTAATTAATTGTATGATATATTACCTTGCTGAGAAAGACAGAGCACTCCAACCACCATATGTTTTGGTTAATAGATCTTTTTTTGGGATTGCTGAATAAGAAACTCTGTGGCAAAGAGGGACCATTCAAAAGGAATTGGGCATACTTGCAGTTTAATTAATTTATTACTGCATGACAGTGCAATCTACCTGCAGTTGATTTTTTTCTTTACTTTTTTTTCCTTTTCATATTTTATTTTGTTTGGGTAAATTTTTTGCTAATCAAAAACTAAAAGCAAAATAGAAAAATATGTACAATCAAACATGGTATTTCCTTCACATTAATTCTATTGATGCTATCAAGTTTTATTAATGTACTTCCAGGCAGGTGGGTGTCCATTTGCATTACATTACTGCATACATCATTAACGTATGACTTCCATAAATTTAGCTTGCATTCTTGGCTCTGCAGCTGGATTCTCTAAAGCCAATGGTCCTTCTTCCCTTTTTACTTAGATCAATATGAATCTTTATGCAAAACTTTAAAACAGTTAATACAAAGAAAATTTCTCCTACTTAAATTCTACTTGGATAAAAATGAAGCTAGACAAGTCCAGCCTTTTTTTTCCCCAAGGAAATTATTTAGTTAGTTATAGCTAAAAGACCCACTGGCCTCAGCCACAGCTTTTGGTAAGTAAATGTAAGATTTCTACCCTGCTGAGCTACTCCATGTGTACCCTGATATGATGTCACTGTCATCAGTAAAGTTTCAGCTGTTAAAAGCTGGAACCAGACTTTCTTTATAATACTTTTTACTTCACAGGCATAACACTGAATGTATAAAGACATTTTGTTATTTTCATTTTGTTATTTTCATTTATTTTGCTTTCCCTAACTACTGACCTTAAAACATTTCAAACATTTCACGAAGAAGTGTTAGAATCGCTGTCCCATTTTAATTCTTGATATATGCTAATGTCTTCTGTTGGTGGTAGAGAAACATGTTTTGTTGTGCTTTGACCAGGTACATGAATCTAAATGGCTTTCTAGGCAAATGTTTTTCACGTGTAAGATTTGCTTTTGCCCCAAGAAATGTAGAGATGAAACAAGAAGGAGATATGAGTTTCCTTTGTAACATTCTCTCTGCCTAAGTGCAAAAAGCGGGGTGGCACAGATAATACAGAGAAGCCTAAAAGCATCCTCAATTGGGGTGTTTTCAACCTGCATCTGGATGGAAAATAGAAGGGAGTTTTAACCCCTACTTTTCTTCAAGCACACATTTAAAAGTAAGTCCTAAAACCCACACTTGCCAAGGAAATCACTGTCTTGAACCAACACACCCTCATACCATGAGAACAAATCTTGGCACACACTCATGAACTATCACCTTCTTAATGCTCAAATATAGCCACTTTTCTGAGAGGCCTTTCCATTTACCTGTGCATTCACTGATCTTCTGGGCATTCCATTCCTTCCAAGGCAGCAGGCAGAAGCAAGATGCATAAATTGACACCCAATTTCTGCTAAAAATCATAGCTACCAAATAACAAAAAAGTATGGGTCCAACATACAGATATATCCAACTCTTGACCTATAGAAAGTGGTTTCTTTCCAGGTTAGTGCCTCTGCCTCATAATTTGAGTAAAATAAAGATGTTTGCCCATGTAATAGACAAGAAAGAGAACTAAACCTCTATTTGCATTACTTTCTGAGATGAAATCCCAGTTTAAAAGTATTAATTGTAGAGCAGAACTAAGTGGCACAGCCCTTCCACTTGGTCCTTAAGACACAATATGCTCTACAATTAATACTTTTAAACTGGGATTTCATCTCAGAAAGTAATGCAAATAGAGGTTTAGTTCTCTTTCTTGTCTATTACATGGGCAAACATCTTTATTTTACTCAAATTATGAGGCAGAGGCACTAACCTGGAAAGAAACCACTTTCTATAGGTCAAGAGTTGGATATATCTGTATGTTGGACCCATACTTTTTTGTTATTTGGTAGCTATGATTTTTAGCAGAAATCCTTGTATTTTTACATGTTTCCCAGAGGATTTCAGAAAAGACTACTGTGTGTCTGGTCTTTTTAGTCCAGGCAGGTTGGTACAATCTATGGTCATGGTAAGGAAAGAGAAGTTCTGAGACCTTGCTGTAAACAGCAGGAGCACGCTGTTCACAAGTGGACAGAGAAGAACAGAAGTGAAGATGTTCCACTGAAACTGCACCTAAATATATATGAAACAATGAAGGAAAATCTTCATCAGGAACACTAATAAACTTACAATCCAATATCCTCCCCTTAAAAATTATCCACATTATTACAAATGGTGTCTGGTGTTTACACTACTGACAGTGTTTGAGTATGTTACATTTTCTTTCATCTAATTAATTAATAATATGAATATTATGCTCCCTTTTAAAGTTAATTTGCTAAACCACGTGTCTCTATATTTTATATTCTACAGCTCTAAGGAGGGGTATTTAACAAAAGGCCAAAATCCAGCTGCTGTTTCAGTAAACCTTTAAAAGAACATACAAAATAGAGACATGAATGCTAATCAGACATCAGGCAATAAATCTGACTATAACTATACCATTTATACTAAGCTCAGGATTAGTCTTTTTCTGTGAGGTTAATTGTAAAGTCTCAGCTTTTTTTCCTTGGGTAAAATTCAGCAGAAGGGTAGGTTATTACATGAAAAACCATGTGGATGGAGTTTATTGCTAATTGTGTTTCAAACATTGACTGCAAGAATGACCATATTTTAGGGTACCAAAAAGAAAACAAAACAAAGCTACCACATCCTTGTAATCTGAACAATATGTGACTATATGAACTGTACAGTTGAAAATAATTCTTTTTCCTACATATAATGTTGATTCTTTTAGAATGTTATTTTGTACAAAGATAATAATGAAAATTAAAATAGATACAAAATTCTTCTCAGAGGATGATATAATTTGTCTTCAATGACTACTGACTGTTTACTGTATTGCAGGCTGGGACAAAACAAATAGAAAACCAACTGTTTTCTGAATGATACTTTTTTCTTCTTAATTTTAAATTCTTTCCTCCTTTACTGAATATCTAAATGAAACCAAGAAAAAAAATTCTTGAAAGGTTGTGCTTGTTTTTTTTTGCTTCTCTTTTTTTTTATTTTTTAAATTTGCCTTAATTTGAAAAGCAAAGAAATAAAATGATTTAAGCTTTATGTTATCTGACTTTGTGTGTGTGTGTGTGTGTGAAATTAATGCATGATCTTTTTTTCAAGCTTCTTTTTTTATAGGACATAATTCTGGAGACAGAAATACAGTAATTAATGCACAGTTGTGTTATGATCAGTTATCTTAGAAAAGCTGAATTCATAAAAAATATATCAAAGTACTTTTTCAGTTATGAACAGGTAGCTGCTTCATGACAAATAGATTTGAATGGTGTACAATCTAAAGGGGACTTGTAATAGGCTTTTCATCAGCATTACAGACGTGTTCCAGTCCCTGAAATATAGGTCAGATGCTTCTTTCTTTCATTTGTTAATTCTGCTTCTGTGCCTTCTAAATAAAATCTGTCTTCTCTGTCTTGTGCAATACCAATTGCAGTTAAAAATGATCACATTCACATATATAGGTGAGCCAAAAGATATTTTATTTGACTGACGAGGTGTCAAGCCAGCAGAAGGAATCCAAGCTCAGTCAGCCACACCTGGAATTCTGCCTCTTGTTGTTCTCCCTGTGTGCCAAAGCAACAGCAGGAGACACAACTCTTGGTGTGCTTAGATTATCTGCTACGAATGCATTTTAATTTAGCAGTGTTCCTGAATGTAGGATGGTCATGAGACTTTGGCTGTATGGGTGCTGTTTACAGCAAGGAAATTTTTAATAAAAAGACTGGATGAAAAGAGACATAAACCACTGTACCAAATACTACACTTAAACTCCTCCTCTTTGAGATAAGAATATGCATGTCATAGGAATTACCCATCAAAATACATTGGTATTAAAACCTCCCTTAGCATATAATTATTTTTCTGGACTATGGCTGTTTTATAATTTGGGTGAGCGTTGCTATCAGCATTTTGCAGACAAGAACATCAAGTCACAGAGGTTGCCCTCCTAAAAGCTCTGCACACATGATAAGCAATGGATGGTTTAGAGGAGCAGGACTGACAGATTTGATTGCCTTGTATTTTGTAAATACTCACATAGATAGCAGTATCCTTTAAAATAATGCAAGTAGGGATATTACTACTAGGCTACTAGCTAGGATATGTAAATATTCCAGTTCCAGCTCTGTTACATCATTATGCATGCTCTGATTCTTGGGGATGTCCTGTGCAGGGCCAAGACTGGGACTTGAGCCGTGTTGATGCTTGTGGGTCCCTTCCAGCTCAGATAATTCTGTGATTCTGTGATTTTATCTGCAATTAGGAATATTCCATATTGTTCTTCCCGGGCATGTTCTTTTTTATTTCTCAGCATTGAGCTGTATTTGCCATTTGTCACTGGTTTAGCTTTGTCATGTCTTTGTCAGATCCTTCAGGTTTCACTCAGTTTCATGTTAACAGCACAAGTTGCCTGCTACCAGCCTACAAAAGTGATGGTAACAGACAATATTATTCCAGGCAGAAAAATCTTGATGATGGTTTGCAGAAGAGAGAAAAAATTACCTCTGCCTTTCTAAATCCACAGCTAGAAACACTTCCTTCAGTAACCACACATTTGAACACTTCAGCTGTTTCTATGAAAGAGATGCAGGTAAGTAATGCAGCATTTAATGCAGATATTACTTCTCTGCTAGCCTATAAAAAAACCTATAGTGTAGGCCTTGAGAAAATTAAAATAATCTGAGAAAAAAGCATTATTCATGTTAAGTGCTTATTGTAAAAGGAATTCATACATTTATTCATTATGCATTCAGTTGCATGATAATAAATACAGAAATCTCTGTTTTCATTTCAGCATTCAAATTGCCATAAACATATTTACAGATAAGATACTGAACCAAAGCTTTGGCCACATGTCTTCAGAAAATATTCTGTAATGTTTTCAAATGGCCTTGCTAAATTCAAATGCATACCACTGTTGCAGATTCCATCTCTCCTTAATTTCAATTGAAAACACAATGCTTCATTTCCTTCACTTAGCCTTTGCTCAGTGTCATGACTTGCATTTAAGTGCTGTATTCTGTTTTAGAAGTTTCTGTGCCTACAGTGGAACATAAAAAAATTATCCCTGAGCACTGAATGGAACAAGTTCCCCAGAGAAGCTGGGGCTGCCCCACTCCTGGGAGTGTTCAAGGCCAGGTTGGAGAGGGCTTGGAGAAACCTGGTCCAGAGGAGGCTGTCCCTGCCAATGGCAGTGGAGTTGGAATGAATGATTTTTGAGGTCCTTTCCAATGAAAAATATCTTGTGATTCTGCAGCTCATAAGATAATTCATAATTTCAAGAAGTGAAGATGCAAAGAAAAACATTTAAAACAAACAAAAAAATGTAGTGCTTCTATTATCTATGTTTGAAAAGTTGATTTTGTCCTAAAACAATAACTGCTAATATCTACAATGGAAAGCAGAAGCACAATTAGATTACATCAAGATTCTCAAACAAATCCCTGCATTTAATCCTAATCAATGTAAAGTTGTGTTTGAATGTTTAGAGGGGCACAGGGCATAGAATCATAGAATCACAGAATTGTTTGAATTGGAAGGGATGTAAAAGAATCTCATTCCAACTCCTTTGACACAGGAAGGGACACCTTCCACTAGACTCAAGTTGCTTAAAGCCCTGACCAACCTTTCCCTGAACACTTCCAGGGACGAGGAGTCCAAAACCTCTCTGGACAACGTGTTGAGCATCCAGAATCACTGTAGCAGAATAAAAACTTCAATTTAACAGTAACTCCCATGCAGCCTGACTATTCATTATCAGCAGTTTTAACAGCCATCTTCATCACATTCTTGTCTGACTCCTTTACCTTAGGCTTTGGCTGCATCTGTTTCAAATAATTCACCTAAAAGCTTATTCAGCCTAATGGGCGTTTCTGTTCAGTTCTCACCTCACCACAGTGCTTCTCTTCTAATGCCATTATGTATCTGTCTTAAAACAGCTGCTCTCAGATTAACTTTCTCCCTCTTGTTGGGCTGCCTAATGTTTCAGATCTGTGCTCTGCAGGGCAGGACTGATAGCACTGAGCTGCTGAAGCAGCCTGATTGATTTTCAGCTTTGGGTAAGTACATGCCAGCTTTCTTGGTGACCTGAAATGCACCCAGTGCCTTTAAAATTGGGAAATGGGTTATCCATTGCACATTCCATCTTTTTTTTTTTTTTTTTTTCAGTTTTACTTATAATGTGTCCAAGAACCTCTTCTTGAATGTCAGCTTGGTGTTTCATTACTGTGGTGCCCTTTCATTCTTTGTTGAAAAGCACTGGAAGCAAAAGTAGCTTAATCTCACTTAGTCTATGGTTAAGTATGAAAAAAGAATAAGAAAAGGTAGCATTATCTGTGCTCTAAAATGTTTTGTGTAGTCGGAAATCTGAGGGAATTGGACTTTGAGCCAGTTAAATTTAGTTTCTGTTTCTCCCTTTGGGTTCTCATCATCATGAAGTTTATTGACAAAGCAGCTGGAAAATGAGGCAATGTCCTGCACAGCTTTCAAGAAGAACTAACATTAAAAATTACTTTCTTGAACAGTTTTGCAGGGGAGAAGTTTTCTTCTGTATGGAATAATTAACAAATATACGAAGAAAAATGTACAATAGAAAATTCAAGGTAAGACACTTATTTTTAGACAGAGGAGGTCAAAGATATAAAACTTTGGTAGCCAGCAAGGCAAACTCATTACTACCTTGTCTGGTCATGCAGCACCTTGCACCCAGTCAGATCCCTGATATCAGGGCCCAAAGTTTACAAATTACAGCAGGATATGTAAGCATAACAGTATATGTGTGTTTATCCACTCCTGAAAAAAATATTACAGTCAAGAGCAGATTGAAAATTAAACACAAAAACCACCAATGCAAATACCTCCTACAGAAACATTGGGTATTTTTATAGTACTATAAAATATATTAATTTTTTAATGTTTGCAACATTTTATTTTCTAGTTGCAGATAAACATTTCCCCCATCCAACATAAAGTTATTATTTATTAAAGCAAAACGCTTGTTCTCAAGGCCACAGAGTAGTTACAAGTTGTGATCAAGATGAAATTACATTTTATATAACTGAGATGAAGTCTAGAAAACAATTCACTCTTCTTCCTTCATTCTCCAAACACATGGATGGAGAAGCTCATTCCTTTCTTACGTAGCAATATTTTGTGAAACATAGAATTCTTCTGGGTTGAGTCACCTCCCTTAAATGATAACTTTCTACTGGGATACAACAGGGATTTAAATTAAAGACTGATAGAGTCTCTCCAAATAATTTGGTCCAGTGAAGCAGCTTTCAGTTACAATGCAAATGCTGTAATCAACAAAGCAGCCATTTATGATTTTAATCTGCAAACACGTACATATGTAACTAAATTTGTATTAATTATTGCATTGGACAAAGCTTGCTGCCCAGAAAACTCAGTCAGCCCTTCATCAGAACTTGCAGTGCAGGCCTCTAAACAGGTTAAATTTTACTTGTTAAATGTTCCACACTGAAGTGATTAAAGCTATTTTTCTCAGAACTAGCTCTCACAGAAAAATTACAATTTCTCTGCAAAAGGTAGCAATTTTGCAAGGTAAGGTTAAAGATAACTTAGGCAAACCTTTGCACTTGCTGTTAGAAACTACTTGCAATGTAGATAATGCTACTAATATGTAATAAAAGCATATGATTACGTTCCAGAAAAATTTCATTTCCTTCAAAAGTGTACATGAACAAAGTGAACAAAACACTACTGTTTAATCAAAACATGATAATTAACAGGAGTCCAAGTACCCTTATCTTGGGGAACAAGAATAGCAGGTAGCAATTTCACTACTCTTTCAAGTCCGTGCTTGTGCTACTGAGTGGGAGGATCTGACAGCTACGAATTCACTTCTTGTCATTTCAGGGGAAGTAATTAGCGAGTTTGCTACATCTGCATGGTTATTAGAATGGATGGTGCCTTGGATTTAGTAAGGTGTAGATGGCTGCTGGCTTCCATGAAAGAAAGGTTAATGGAAACATTTGTGCCGTGATGAAGAATTTTGAATTGAGCGTGATAAATCATCCACCTCTAGAAAACCGTGGCATGGGTGCCTCTTCCCATTTAAAAAATCATTTATGGAATGATTTTGCTAATCCCAATATACAGGATATGGGTAAGCAAGTTTTCCCTACTCTGCAAAGCTGCAAGTCTTGCTTAAGGTCCTTGTAAGTTCATGACCCTAATGGTAATTATAATCACTGAGAGAGGGTTGTGACACCCACGGCAGAGTCACTGGGCTGAGGCCACAGAGTGACTTTGGTGTTCACTCCAACTTCAGCCGTATAACTCCCAGGACATTCAGGCATCCTCATCTGCCACATAACATGACACTCCACACAACTTTAGCCCCAAGAACCTAGGTTTTCTTTATTGTATTTCACATTTGGGAGCATTATTCATCTAATTAAGGTGAGATGCAGATGTTTGGCTGAGGTAGTCATGCTCTATCACTTTGTATACTTACACTGCTAATTAGAAACCACAATATGTGTGTGACGTCAGTGTGGATAACAGGTCTGGATAAACTCTCCTGTTTGGATGTCACCATCCAGATGCAGATCTTGCTTGCTGCCAAATGCAGCCAGGATCTACAGGTTTGGAGCTGAATTCCCCAGACCATATGAGGTGCTCAACCCAATGGAAGTGTGCCAGTGAAACTCTACCACAAGAGAGCAGAGAAGAACCTATGAAGGAGATATTGCCCCAATTTTCTTTTCTGGGTTAATATTAGGGTATCATTGTAGACCTGAAAGGAAGACTGAAGAGCTCAGCTCTGAGAACAATCTCCTCTGTGAGCAGAAGAACCACTTCAAGTTCTTTTTCTGCTTCACTCTGTCAGATGGATCAATCAGAGACTTGGTGGATCAAAACAGGAGGAAGTGAAGATTTTTTGATGGAGTCAAATCAAAACCACCCATTGCTGAATTGGAGGTACCAAGTTGGTATGAAGAAAAAAATAAGACTGCTTTGTGTAGGACAGATATTATTATTATTATTATTAATAATAATAATAATAATAATAATAATAACAATAATAAATTTTAATAATAGTTTGTATTCTTGGCTGACTCTTTCTACACTTTGAATATGACAGATAACATGAAATAATTTTAATAAAATTGTTTCATTATTGTTCTTACTATTATTATAAAATATACCACAGAAATGATTTTGTATTGTCACATTTATAACAAAAGGCTTTTGTCTTCCTTTGTCAATTTTAATCTGACTAATCAGTGCTTAAGAGCAACCACAAGGTCACACTTCTATACAGTTTTTGGTCATTTTTCTTCTCTCTGCACTGAGCAGATACACAATTAATCTCAGGTTTCCAGAAGAAATAGGAGGGTAATATACCATACTTTGATCCTCCATTGACCTTTTATTCAGTGAAGAAGAGAAGATGGCCGAGGCAGGAATACATTTTACTTTTAACACAAAGAAAGTTAATGGAGTATGGAAAATAGTAAATATGAACCATTAACAGCTAAGAGTTATTGGTGCTTTTTTTGCATGTGAACATGAGACAAACATAGATCTCTCATGGCAGCACACAGGGTAAACATTTTTCTGTCCTCTTCAAGCCATGGTGAGCACCTGTTGGGCAGAGATGTTGGAGAAACAGAATCACAGAATCATAGCACCCCTCATACCCGGCCACCAACTGGATTTAACGCTACTCACCACCACTCACTAACTGCCAGGTTTTACTCTTAATAAAGACAGTCATTTGTTTGTTTTCTTAATTTCTTAAAAACTGCAGAAAGGGAAGTCATATCACCAGCCAGATTATCTAGTAAAGTAATTCTGATTAGATAAATGCTCCAACTGAGAATATAAAGAGTACAGACATGGAAGGTCAAAAGATCATTTAACTAATTTTCCTTGTTTGGAGATGGACAATAGCCCAAGGAATCCCACATGGTAGCACAGGCAACTCTCACTGTTATTTCTGACAACAGGGATCAGCTTGGGAATGAATTTTGGCTCATGGACTGGTGTCTGAGAGTGAATGCATGAGACGGTTGACTGGGTTTTCACACCTCACCTATCCCAGAAATAAAACCGTTCCTGTTCTCTTTCATTCCCACTTACATCCCCATTTCCCCATATGTGTTTCTACATGGTCCCCTTTGACTTTTTGAGCTATGAGAACTATTTTTTTTACTAAAATTATTAAACCCAGTAACCTGCTAGGCAACAATTCCATATTGGGATGGATTAGTTTTCTTCTGGAATGCAATTGAATCAGCTTGAAAAAGTGTACATTGAATGCCAGAGAGCCAGTGAGGCTGGGAAAACGGCAGAGATGAAGTGGGATTTCCTCTTTTTATTCACAAATGAGTTTTGAGATTTAACTTATTTCATCTCACGAAACTACAGACTGTTTTAGAGCCTCCAGTGTCTCTTCCTAGCAGGTGATAGCTCATACATCATTCCTTGTCCATGCTTTAGGGTAAAGAATAGCTCTAAGTATTAATAGCTACATAGAAATACTAATATATATGTATATTAATATATTATAATATTAATAGCTCTAGATAGCTCTACACTTGATCTCCACACTATTCCCTCCTCTGAGACTTCACAGCACGGTGCAAGGGCTCGTAGCTGTGGCTGCTGTCTAGCACTGCTGTGCCTGAAGTGAGGCCTGAAGTGTGCCAGTAGAGCAGAGCTGCTGTGTTCAGTTTTATAAAGGCATGTGAGATGGACACAGACCCCTGCATTGCCAAGGCTAAAGTGCAAGCCAGAATTCTCTTCAAAGTGTTCTGACCGATGTCCAAACTTTGAGGAGGTGTTTGATGACTTGAGAGGGAAGATGATGACTGAAGAAGCAGCCCTCTGGGTCACCTACTCTCTAGAAAGACACTGACTGCGTTTGTTTCTCTGATATTTTTTCTATCAGAGATGTTAGTAAAGGAAAATCAGCATTTGAAAATGCTAACTGAAAAATAACTGTCACCTCATGTAAACAGCCCTCAATATAACTGCATGAGTTGTACTTGTAAGAAAACCTGAATGTTGGATATTAAGTGTATGACCAGGACTTTGGGGGTGGTTCTTCTTGAGCACAGGCAGAAAAATGCAAATTGTTGCTTTGGTAATTTCGTTCATGAAGTCTGCAAACTATTTAGGACTGAATATCTGTCTTATGAAAGCAAAGTTCAAAGAAAGAATGCTTAACATTAGAGCAGGAAATCATATATCTGAGTAACACAGCATGTTTAGAATGTTTAGAATAGGACTATTCCCTGTAAAAGTACCAAAGTTCTCAACAGAAAGAATCAAATTTCATAATGATTAGAGACGTCATCTGAGACAAACATATCTCATACTGAAATGCTGAGAGATTATCAAACTATTGATAAGGTGCAGCTCAGAGGGAAACTATCACCTTTTAAAAAGAAATATCTCAAAAAGAAATGGGACGTTTTTTGGTTTTAAAGTAGTTTTCATCAGAGAAAGAAAAATCTGCTGTGATTTTCCAGTCTTTTGTCTCCGCGCTTTCAAACAATTTGTGTTTCCTTTTGTAGTAGGCTGAAACAGTAACACTGAGTAGAATGTGTGTTATTACCTCCTTGAAATCTAAACTAAGTGAGCAGTTTGGGCACTGTTTCCATTCTTAATTTCTTAATGCTACTCCCTATGTCTCTATGCATGGCGCACTTTTCCCTTACTATGGAAGAACCTACACCGCCACACACATGTCAATGTTCTCCTTTCTTTTGCCACCTTAGCAAGGATTATGCACAGCAAGTCTCACTCTTCATTTTCCTCTATCCAGACACTGAGAGTTATCACAGTGATTTGTGAAGATCCTTGTTCTGACAAGCTGTCAGAGAAGGCACCACAATTCATCTTCAGGCATCTAGATTTACAAAATATGTGTCAATGGTAGGTAGCTAAAAGCTCCTTACTCTGAGGTGTGGATGCTATCCAGTTGCCCATGCAGGAGTCCTGATGTTTGATATTGGGAACATTTTCTGGTTTTCATTCACTGCACTAGAAGGGCTCTGGTGATCCATAGATCCTGTGTCACACCCACAGGGGTACAGATATAAGGGACACAACACCTGTGGAAGATCTACAGCCTTCTGGGTCAGGATCCTGAACCAAAGCAGGACTGCAGGACCTAGAATCCTTCGCAGAACACTTTAAGTTGGCAAAGAGCCCTAAAATCACTGAGCCCAACTGTTAACCCAGCACTGTCAATCCCACTACTAAGCCATGTTTCCAGGTGCCACACCCACAGGGTTTATAAATCATCCAGGGATGGGGACTGATGACTCCATCGCTGCCTTTGTAGCCTGTGCCAGTGCATTCTTTCACAGAAAAAAAGTTACCTAATATCCAATGTAAACCTTCTCTGGAGTAACTTGAGGCACTTTCCTTCCTGTCCTTCCTTCCCTGGCAGCAGAGCCCGACCCCCCTGGCTGCCCCCTCCTGCAGAGCCACAAGGTCCCCCGTGAGCCTCCTTTTCTCCAGGCTGAGCCCCCACATCTCCCTTGGCCACTTCTCTCAGTCTTGTTCTCCAGACCATTCTCCATCTCTGTTCCCTTCTCTGGACATGCTCCAGAGCATCTCAAATGGCTCTCACAGCCTGTGATAAAGTAAGTGAACAAAGAACTGAATCTCCACTCCTAAATCTCCCTGAATCCCACATGGCTGGAAACAAGATACATAATTCATGTGCAGACATTATAATTTGGATGTCTAAATGTGAACCTTAGTCAAGCTGAGTAGCCATAATCTCTGCTCTTCTTGATACATCAAAATGTGTAAATCAAAATGCTTTACAGCAAAAGTGACTATTAATCTCTTAACAATGCCAATAATACCAACAGATGGCAAAATGAAAAACAATAATAAAACATAGGTTTAAGAATATGGTTCAAATGCATTCACCAGTATTCTTGTATATTCTTCATTCCTTGTTTTGAAAAATGATGATTACAGAATACAAACACAGGCAATTTTGCTACTTCTACATAATCAGTCTGAATATTGTTGGGAAACAGTCTTTGGAGACAAATTGATCATTTTATATTAAATTTTCATCCCATCTCAGATAAGGTTACTAAATATATGGAGAAGGATGAATGAAAGAAAAAAAGGGAAAAAAAGAAAGCAAACAATTTGGGGGCTGAGATCCAATTGTAGCTTGCTCAATCCAATCTGAATATTTAACTTTTTATATAAAAAAGAGAATAAGAATTAATTTAGGGATGGTCTGCACATGCATTCATGTTTCATATGAGAGTATAAATGTTCTGGAAACTTTTTGTAGCCTAAATATAGATGTGAATAGAACTTTTGTGGCAAGATGCCTCTCCCCAGATCTAGCAGATGTGTCCCACCTTTGTCTTCTTTCATTTTTAATGAGTTTGTATTTCCTTTGCTTTATCCTTTTTTTAAATTGTACCTTGAAAACAGATCTAATATTCTTCATATCACAGACATTTTTGGTACACATTTTTAAACCCTGAATATTGCCAGCTACATTTTATACTTTTTTTCTGAAATTCACCCCCACGCTTCCAACATCTTATTAAAGATGAGTAAATGCATTTTATTTGATGCATTGGTGAATGCACCACTTCGTTAGGAAACCTCATGGAAATTCATGTGCTTAATGCTAGAGTGCTTTCCATCCCACACCCATTTCAATTAGAGTTTGACATTGACACAGCCTTAATGCCCTCAACTGCTCATTTGACACAATCTCATGCAGTGATATCTCACCGAAACAGGAAGCTGCTCTCGCATCTCGTTTGCATTATGTATTCATTTTAAGATTAGTCACATGGTTAATGAGCATCTTGGAGCCTGTCCAGTTTGCTGCTCTATGTCGTGCTTCCCTTTCCTGACACTCCACTTGCATTAACTCTCTGTGATGTTGCCAAAGACTGTGCAGACTGTAAATTGCTTCTAGCCATTTGTTCCAGAAAATTATCACATACACTGCCATTTGGAATTTATGCCCATTGTTGACGACAATTAAATATTAAATCTGTGCTAAAAGAATTTCATTCTCACAAAGTGCTAAGCTCTGATTTTTTTTCTACATACAGTCTAATACTAATTTTACCCTTCCCCTCCCCCTTTACTTACAAAAACAATATGATTCTGTCTCAAAATTTTGACTGAAATGCTTGCAGCAAGACTAAAATATGGCCATTATACTCACTTGATCTTGAAGTGCCATTAAATTCAAAGTGACAGCATTAAAATTAGCAATTCAGGTAGCATTTAACTTTTTAATCAATGTTTACTCTATATTTTAAATTAATACTGACACATCTATTTCTAGATTTATGTGTATGCACACTTATTCATATCTATATATAGTGTCTGAAGTTTGAGTTTCTGAAGATCTTACCAGCTTTTCCAAACTAAGACAATCAGCTGAAATAGAAGAAAGTTTCCTACATCTGAAGGGAACATTTACTGTGCAAATTTATTTTGACATTTTATATGTGTTCTACAATGTACAGAAGATTTATTCCAATAAACTCTGTAGTGGTTTCAGTTTGCCTATTCGAGTTTCTGGCCAAATGCCAGCACACTTACCAAAATTTACCTGATGTTTGCTGTGAGATTAGGGTTAGAAGTAGGCAAAGCATGTTCAAACTTTATGAAGTATAAAGAAAGTTTATTGACACCTAAGACAAAGGAAAAAAAAAAAAAAGAGAAACCAGAACAAACTCCTCAGACCACACCTCCAGTCAGTTTACCACCTCTGAAATAGCTCGTTTCAGTTCATTTAGGGAGAGAAGTCTCTTTTGTTTATACCATTGATTGTCTGTAAGAAAAATACAGTTTTTTATGGGTCTTCAGCCTCATCTCCAGCAGCCACCTGCAAGGAAAGATCTGCTTGTGGTGGATTCCCTCCCTCATCAGCAGCCTTCCCACAGCCTCTATGGTGGGTTATGAACAGTCCATAGCGTACCTGTTTTAAGGATGAACAGTTCTATTGCAGCAACAAAGAAAATCCCTTCCTCTGTGCTGAGCAACACAGGTTCTCCTGACAACTCAGGTTCTCTGGCATTCCCCAGGACCAGGGCTCTGGGTCACAGCCTCTCCTCTCTCTTGGTTCCAGTTTCTCATCAGGCTGTACTTATTTCAACACCTACTTGTCTTTACCCAGGTGTTTCAGTTTACCCTGGCTGCAATAAGAACCTCACATCCCCCCTTTGGACTATTTCTTCATATATTACAGAGAATTTATTAGCTCAGTCCCCAACCATGGTTCTCTAAAAGAATTTTCAGCTTCACTCTCAAAGCACTTCTCATACACCTCCCTGTAGGTATCAGTTCTGCTTTCCTCACTGACTGTAAAGTCTCTATGCTGCATTTCTGTAGATGTCCTCACTCGTTCCTCTCTCTGCAGTGAAGGATGGGTGTCTGTGAGTTTAGTCCAGGCCTGGATAGAGTCAATCTCTGTCTCTCTCTGGCAGTGTGATGATCCCGTGCTCCCTGCCGGGCTGTTTGAACAGGTCCCAGCTGGATGGCAGAAGCTCTCAGAGTCTCTGTGCCCGGCTCTGCGGAGCTGGCTCAGCCTGCTGGGGCCATCTGGGCCCGGGGTGACAGGGCAGGGCCTGGCCCGAGCTGGATGGAGCCGGCCCGGTCCTTGCCTGGCCCGGAGCAGGGCCTGGCCCTGTCTCGTGTAGCTGACACAGCGGCTGAGCTGGATCTGCTGAACATTCCAGCCAGTTCCTCCCCCATTCCCGGCTGCAGCTGCACGGCCGCCCTGACCTTCCCTTCCCACCCCCCTCCCTCCTTTGGAAGGAGGGGGTCCTTACTCAGGAGAGAAGCAGGAGATGCTCCTCTCTACACAGCAGCAGGCCAAAAGAGGAAGAGGTTCAGAGGGTCTCCGCTTAGATATGATTTTTTTCCTCAAAGGCAGATCAACTTATAATTGGTTTACCTACATATCAATCCTTAAAACTACCTGGTTGGAAGGAAGTTGTATCCCTTCCTGCAGCATGGGTCACTTCCTAGATTTTGACCCCTCCTGACTAACCCAGGACAACTCTTACTGGGATAAAAAGGCTCTACGTACTTCAAAAACCAAACCAAACAAAAAACCAGCAAACAGAATAAAATAAAAAAAAAAAAAAAAAACAGCCTTTTTCTTCAAATACATTTATAGTAATCTTCTTTAAGAAAATCTTGCAGTTTTGTGACATCACAACATCCATTAAATTCCTCAAAAGTGCATGTATTCCTTCTGTAAATCATAAATACAGAGACAAAAAACATGTAAATAATTCTAAATCTAATTGCAAAGCCCTTTCAAGATCAAAATTAACTCATTTGAAGTACATGTATGTACTATAGGCATATATATCCCACAATGTAGAAACTGAAACATACTTTTCTCAAAAATTCTGTGTCACCTTACAGTAGCAGCAGCAGCTTTCTGTGATGTAATATTTCAGAAATGTCAGTGGGTAACAGAAAAAAAAGTTACAAGTATAAAGCACCATTATATTCTTATTGTGTATTTCTGCTGTATTGCCAGAGATATGAGTCACTGCAGGAAGAGAAAACTCTGATGCATTGGTAACAAAATGGTGAAGCACGATGAAAAGGAATGATGGGGAAAATCCATGTTCTTGGGGAACTCTCACAAAAAAGGTGGAAAACAACACCCTACATCTTCAAAGCTGCAAGATTATTACTGCTCAATGTTTAGGATAAATCCCTAAGTGTGAGTTTAGAGGGGAGCAGGTTTGGGATGGGTAAACACTTTTGGCAGCATATTAAAGTGGAAGGACTCTGCATTCTCTGGTCAGTATCAGTAAACAGTTTTCACCATAGCCTCATGTTGGTTTAGGTTTTAAAAAAAACCCTAATCTCCCCTTAAAACTCATTGTTTTACCAGTTTATAGATGAAGTATAAAATGTAAATAAAATAAGGAGTAAAAGAAAAGCCTTCCAAAGAAAAAAGTAAAACCTTCAGAAGCCAGTTGATCATGTGCATGTTTAAATAGAGTAACGAGCAGGCCAGAACATAAAATGTGTTAATTATACAGAGAAGAAATTCAGAACAATTCTTAACATTGAGAAGATTTGAGCTTTTATGAAATAAAACATGAAACCTAATTAGCAGCCATTTATTTTTAACTCCAAGCAAAAAACTACTGTAGATTCCCTGTTTCAGAGTTTTTATGAGTTCTTAATTGACCATACAAGATGGTTTTGTGGAGCTTTTGTATTTTATGACTGAATGTGGTTTGGCTCTGCTTTTCAACTAGGACATCAACCAGATTATATCAGTGCAATGCTCATGTGTTTTGGGAACAGTTTGTTGTGCCCTACCTTTACCAAGATGACAAACTATTTCACAGAAATCTACACAAATCTACAGAATCTACAGAAATGAAAAATAGCTCAAATTATTATTCCACTTCCATGCCAATGCTTAAAGTGGACAGTGAAAAGTTAAAAATGGCAAAGTGATTACTCATACTTTGGTAGCCCCAGGGGCACCAACAACTTTTCCTTAAAGCTGAAAGTGATAGACTTCTGGGATTTCAGGGGCAGTGATGCTGCTTCCAAAGGCCCCTCTATTTCACTACCCCCTGCCCATCTATTTGTTTTGGGAGAGCTAATTAGAAAAACCCCCATCAAGTGCAAGCAGGTACAGCATCAATTCTGTCAGCATTACCTCTTTAAATCTTGGCTGAATTTGCACAGTTAAGTATCGTGGTCACTGCCACCACAATTCCATACCACCGAAAACAAGAAGAATGGAACAGGCAAGGACATCAGAAAAAAAAAAAATAGGTAGGTATTTATTAGATTCTTATGTCTCTGTCAAGCAAATGAAACAATTTGCCTTATCTTAAAGCTCAGCTGGAGAATTGTAGTCTCAGTAGTTTGGTTAACACTGAGAATGTGTGGATTGACATTTAAACATACAATAGAACTTTTTTCTAGACAATATAACCCATTCAGTGACCTCTACAGAAACCTCTGTTCCTTAAAAATACCCAGAGAAATAAAACCTGAGTTATGCAGAACCAGCTATTTCCAAATAAGTACACAAAAAAGTGAGGCCAGTGTGCCCAGAAAAATTCAGGATAGCCTATAAATTCCATAAACAAGATACAAATTACTGAGGAATGGAAGTGGCCTAAAATGTATGGTACAGGGGGAAGGCAATAAACTGTTATTCAGAGATCAGCCATCTCAGAGAGAGAAGAAAAACAGTGTTTACTTTTCTGCTTTTCAGCCAGCTTGAATGTAGATTTAATATGTGGCCTTTTTTTATAATTTCTACATCATCTGCTGCTGGATTGCAGTGAAAAACAAAACCATGATTGGACAGATCACTGCTCTGATCTTAGATGATAACTTCCCCATGACACAAGGCTTCTGTGTCTGGCTCCCCATAACTTTTGAGGTCCTCTGCTGTCCCCTGACATCAGCATAGTCTTGGCCCTAGTTGTGCTCATTTTGGATACCCTTATTTTTTTAGGCTCATGGTCTAAATAGTAAAAATATCCCTAGCAGTGATGTGTAATTAAACATGTGACTAACTCCATGAGTGGCATAAAAGTAGCAAAAAGAGTCTCAAAGATATAAACTTTTTCAGTGGGCTGACATTTGAAAATTATGTGTTTGTTATTACAGGTGTGACAGCAAATTATTCCTTCTACTTGTTTTTTTGGTTTTATGTCCAATTTTAAGGGGTCATATCCAAGAGGAAACATACATACTTAACCCAAGATTATTCTCTTCTGTTTAGCATGTGTTTTGGAGCCCAGATAGTAATAAGACTTTTTCAGGATGTCCACAGCATATTCTGAGAAACAAAAGTGAAGAAGAGAAAAACTTGTGCTTCCAGTTCTGTGTCTAGCCAGCTGGGCGAGATGGACTTCAATAATTCCCTGTTCACTTTTACCCTCTCTTCTCTTCTTTAGTGTTGGTTTTACTGAGTAGAAGCTCTTTTTCACTCAAGGAGACCTTCATCCTGATTAGGTCCTCTAGGCATTCCTGCAGTGTGTACTTAGAATGCATCATAAGCTTTCCTTCTCTTTATGATTATCTATTATTCATATTGTGGTGGTGTCTAGAGACCAATAAGTTAAGATTATGACGGGATACAATATAGGGATAAATACTGATGGCAGGTGGATAGCTAATAATAAAGATGGATTTATGTACATAACTTAATGATGTCGATAACTAATAATGTTCCTCTTTTCTAATTAGATTTAATGATTTCATTTTTTTTTTCTCTAAGAGCAACAAATGAATTTGCAGCAATTCCACAGTAGTTTTGCCTTCTTTAGAGCTGACACATCCCACTGGTATTTTGCAATTTTTTTATCAGTTATAAAATTACTAGTGACATGAAGAGTTTATACATGTTTTCATTACTAAAATTACTACCATTTACCAAGAGTTATCATCCAGGAAATGTGGAATACTATAGAAATAACTAACAAAAAGGAAAACTGTCATTACCAACTCTATTTAGCAATACAGTAATTTTATAGACTTTAAAGATGAGTTTGAAATATTTGAACATTTCAAAGAAAACAAAAAAAAAAAATTTTGGATGAAGGGAATTAGTTTCTTCCTTTTCCCCCAGAGAAATCCTTGTACATGTGGATGGTTTTATTGCCTTCTCTTCTTATTGGACACAGTTTCTGACATCTTTTCCCTGTTATAATTAAATATTGCACATGGATAATGTGTGTAAATGCAAGTATAAGTAAAACTAAGTAATAAAGGCAATCATATGAAGAAACATGAGTTATAGCAACCAGTCAGCATATAAAGTTTATTTCAGATATAAAAATGCATTGTAATAAATTGTAAAGTGGATATGTGTGAATTTCTGTCATTACCAAAGTTTATAAAATAGGTAGATGCAATGAAGTTGGCAGAGTGTGTAATTCGAGAACAACTCTATTAAATTGAGTGTTTGATGTTTCTAGAGAAGGTCAACTAAGACTTTAATACTGGAAAATAGTACTAAAATAACAGAACTTAAAAAGCAAATAAATTCCACTCCAGACAGGAGTTTTCACATTCCTTTCTTAATTTTGTTTCATATTCTGCAGTTATAAACGCACAACATTAGCAGTGACAGTACATGAATGCAGAACCCTGTTTTTGAAAGAGATTTTTGTATAAAAAGCATCAGGAAGAAGTATCTGTGGTAAGATCATGACACAACTTAATTGTCATCACAAAATTAAGGTGCAATCTAAATTTTGAAAATCTTGCTTCTATCTAAGTGCCTTTTGGAAGCACAATCTCACATAGACAGAGAAACTGAAAGGGTTGAAGGGGAAAAAACCTGTACTCACCTATAGTTGGATCATGGTAGTCAGGGAATCGATGACTGATGAACTGCATTGTCATTGCTGCAGAGGAGAAAAAGAGAGGGAAGAAAAAAGAATTATATCGCCATCATTAAATAGAAACAGGAAGAACACATGGATAATTCGTTGAAGTATCAGCTCAGAATGTGAGAGCAAAGTTTATGTGTACACCTGCAACAGTGCATTGGCTCTACATTGATAACTCAAAACTGATAAATGAAGAAAAAGAAATTAAACTTCTTTACTTGTCTTAACTTCTTAACTTTTAAAATTCATGGTATCAATTCTTGTGTTAAAATCTTACGTGTTTTTACCACTTGGTAAATACTATTAATCTGATATTGCATACAGATGGAAATTGCCATGACAAAAAACTTGAAACATAATTTACAAGACTGATCCATAAAAGTTTTGACGGTGCTACAAAATGCCACTAATTTGAGTGCCTAATTTGATTTCTGGTGTATTTACGGATATAATTCATTAAACTTGATGCAACAGACAAAGGCTTCTCTTAGCCACTCAGAGAACCTTTCTTCAGAAGAGTCTGTTCATGCATAACAACTGCCTTCAGAAATTTTAGAAAAGTTACACGAGACTTCAGGAAAGCTGCATTCTATCATTTGGAGCAGGTGGAAAGCTGGAAGTGAAATTCCAACTTATATAGTAAGACATAAACTTTCATATCCTGTCCAACGTGACATCTGAAGTTCATCGACCTTGAATAACCATGAAAATAAACTTGAGTATTCGGCAACTACAGAAACATCATCAGCAATTGGAAGAACATGGGAAGTTACATTTTCTTTGTTGTTTTTCCTCATAAATTTGAATTTCAAGTAATTTGAAAAGTAAATGTATCTACCAAATAATGTGAGTTGTGAATAAAAGCTTTTCAAAAGTGAAATATGTGAATTCTAATTGCATAGAAGGAAAAGAAGGGTCAAACAAAATTTTTTAAATAGTGTTTGTTTTTCAAACCATTTTCTTTCTTTCTCTTTTTTTCTAGCATTGAAATTCATCTGTAGCTACTATATAGATATTTGTTTAAAATAGTAGCTCACCTGAAACATAATTATCAGTCACAACACGTGAAATCCAACATTAGATTTTGCCTTATGTCTTGAACATCTCAGCTACTTTCAACAACACCCACAACAGAGGTTATGAGCAAGATATGAGACATTTAAAAAAATCTGCATATAAATACATCAATTTTTCAAACAACATTGTTTTAGTTTAATGTTTGTCCTTCCCATATTTTCAAGAAATGGAGGCTAGGGAGATAGTTCTATAAAACGATAAAGAGAAGAAGTATTAAACATTTATTACCGTGTTAATAAATTATTGCATCTTTACTGTAGACAAATATAAATGCTAAGAAGCAGCATTATAAATTCATAGATACCCAGAGAGGGTAACTGTGTAAGAAAAAGCTCATTCCGTCCATATATATTACAGGGCAATAAATCTACCTGCGGTCACACTCATGTCTTCTGTGTTATCTGTTTTCAGATGCATTACTTTTAAGCACTATGTGTGTTTGGACACTTTTATTTCCAGGACAGACACCTGATTTGTTTTTTTTTTTAATCGTGACAGATTTTTAGCCACCTCCATCTGATTGCTGTTAGTGGTTTATGAAGAATAAATTGATGCCTGATGTGATCTGCCTGGCTTGCTCTTCGAAGCTGAGGCAGCTAGCAGAGATGCTGCTCATATGGTTTATGCCTACACATTTCCAGCTTTCTGAGTCCTGTACCACAAATTAATTCAATTTGCTTCACTACCTGCTGCTTTCTCTTGCCAAGTATTTTTTTTCTTCAAAAAACACCCCAAACTATTCTGCATCTGATCTCATTCTGTTTCCTTTTGGAGCTATGCCTGCGTCACAAAATCTGTAGTTATAATTGAAACAAAAATTCTCAGAGGACAAGCAGAACTCATGGTAAATGTTTTTCCTGTCGCCTGAGACAGCCACGAGTCAATACATCATTTATATCCTCATCAAATCCACAGGATCCAAGAGGGCTGAAATAATTTGAAAGCATTATATTGGATTGGATTGGAAACACTAAGTTTTCTATTGTAGCAAGCAAAAGTGGAAGTGTTCCAAAGGAAAGAGAATGTGGGGACATGCTTTAGTGGAGAACTTTGCAGTGCTGGGTCAATGGCTGGACTTGATTATCTTAGAGATCTTTCCCAATCTGAATGGTTCTTTGCTACTATGATTGTATAAAAATTAATCTGGTGAGGTACAGAATTTGAGAAAGGTATCAAGAGCAGCGCTCAAAGTAATGAAGTGAGAAATCCTTACATTCATCTCCTTGGGAAAATGGTGAATAAAAGCTTCCTTCTTTATATATTTTGTCCCACAAATTCTTCCCTGACAGCCCTTTGTCACAGGTTCCTCCTAATGACCAGGAGAAGGAACTCCTTTGGTCTCTTTAGTCTTTGTCACCTCTTACACGAGGATTTAGCACCCTCTCTCAGGAGCAAGGTATGGAAGGAATTGAGGTTCACTGATCTTTTTAATCACTGAATTGCAATGCAAGATAAAGAAACTGGTGTATAAGTAGTGGGAATTGTAACCCATCTTCCTCTGTGTATTCCTTAAGGTAAGAATTTGCATTTCCTGTTACACCCAACCGCATATTAATGCAGGAAGTGTTTTCAGAGCAGTCACAGCTGGTCACTTCCTCTAAGGGAAAGAAATAACTGATTTGTGGCTACAAAAAGTAAGTTCCCTATAACACGAGGATGAAGGACAAAGAAGTCTCCAAACATCTGATGTGTTGGCTGCTGGATGTGCAGAAATTAGTTCTGAATGATGGCTGAAAGCTGGTGGAATGTGTCCCAGAGGAAAAGGACATTCAATCACCACTGGCGTCAAATCGCGCAGCTCAGCTGGAGCCTCGGGAATTAGACCTGCCCATAACCAACCCTATCTGGGCTCCCCAGCAGGACACCTGCCTCAGCTGGAATATCCTGGCTTCTTCATTGCTACTGACATCAGCTCCAAAGTCATTGTCCAGAGTGAATTAATTCTGAAAACTAACACAAAAATGGTATTGGTAATTCATGCTGTGTGTTGAAAATATTCTCCTTGGTCCCATGGTTTTTCTCATCCATTGCCCTCTTTTTCCATATAAATTGGCACTCACACCTAACAAAACACACAAAAGTATTTTGTGACTTTTGTGACTTTTTTCCTTTGGAAATCCAAATTATACTACACCAAATTTTTACAGGTCTGTAAATTAGGGACCCTTGACTCTGATTTATGCCACACACAAACCACAAAATGTGGCTTTAAAGCAGGATATGAAAATAGAATCAAATGTTAAGATTGATACTTGAATAAATACATATACATGTGAAAGCAGTGTCAGATAAGAAATGGTTAAAAAAAAACAAATCAAGGCAAACAAAACCCTTTTAATCCATAGCAGATATTGTGAAACATTTTGAATCGCAAGTTGTCTGAAAATTTTTAATGAATATTTTATGACGCTGTGAAGATCATTTCATTTAAATCGGGCATGTACATCACACAGCAGCTATAATAAGTAAGAGGATCATTGTTTCAGATGAATAGCATCTTCTTTATATCCATCTGTGGTTAAGCAAATGCAGGTTACCCCAGCTGAGCAAATGTAAGCCTGATACATGAGTAACTATGCAAGTTTAAAGTTGTCCTGTCTTTTTATAACAACAAAGGGGTTCAGATCCTGTATTTAATTTTTCTTTGTTTCCAAACATGCTTATCTAATTTTCATTGACTATCTAAAAATCTGTACATTAAACATATGCTGGCATAGAAATACATGTGTTTTCTTTGAATAATAAACTTAGTCTTGTCTTCTACTTCAAATATCATTCCTAAATCCCTCCTAATAATATTTTGTTAACCACTGGGTAGAAAATGCCATGCTTAGAAAAAGGCTGAGGTCATACATATATTTTGAAGCACATATTTGACCAGTATGTCATACTAAATTTCATCTAAAGGAAACAGTAATCTTAAAAATATATATGTGGGAGTGGGCTCACAAGTCAACAGGAAAATGTTTTGATATTCCGGCAGCTGTGAAAGAAGATAGACTAGAATTCCACTCTCCTTTTAATTTGCTCTAAATTTTATTTATACCAAAAACTTTGAAAGCAGTCCTATACCTGTTTTTCAAGGTTGGAGAGTACGTTACAAGCTTACAAAATATTTGTTATGCTAATAGTATCCCTGATGTGAATATCTCATCCTGAGCTTCCTATCCCTCTTTGTTCACCCAAGAGCTTCCACATATTCATACTCTCCTGGATGCTGGGTAATTAATCTGTTTCCAAAAGAATCTTTACCCTCATCACAAAATGCTACACTTTAAACACTCTAACAAAATTACTACAGTAGTTGCAACTCGGAGCCCAGTGAGTCCATAGGGTGGATTAACATTATTTTAATTTAGGCCCACACTTCCAGCGCATCCTTAACTCGTGCTTTTTATGAACACTGAGATTCAATGAAGCCAGTATAGAACACGGATATTAAAAAAAATATTATATGGTAATAGACTTGAGGATTAGTTCATGAAGTTCATGAGAAAAGAAGAGAGCACATAGACATCATTGGCTTAGAGAAGGTGGCAAAGAAAGTACAGAGTCTAAAAACAGAGTGCAACATAGTAAGAGACACTGTCATGGAAAAGGAAGAGATAAACATGCATAATTTAAAAAATTAACATACAGCCTTGCCTCTATCTATTTATAACATTAAATAACTTTTTAAAACATGGTCAGGGTATGTTGAATATGCCTTATTTTATTATTTAATGAAACATTTGCATGTTAGTAAATATATGTGAATAATATTCTATCAAAATTAAACTATTTAAATAACAAGACAAGCATTATATCACTGCTATATTTTTCTGAACTAGTAAAGAGTTTGGACAGTTCTGGTCTTTCTGGTGGTTTCAGACCCACGAGACCTTAGGAGTTGCATTCTAAAATGTACTGTCTTTACAAAAGTTCATACCTGAAGACTGTAATGTTTATTTCTGTTTTGTTAACTTGGAAAAATTAGAAACATCCTTCTAACTAACTGTGAATGTTTAGATTGGCACATCAGATAAATCATTATTTGCAGTTAATCCTCTGCCTATTGAATCTTAACCAGTAGACACCAGCCATATGAAGTTCAACAAGGGAAAGGGCCAGATTTGTACCTGGGTCAAGGCAACCCTGGATGGACAGATGGACTGGGGAATGAAATGCTGGAAAGCAGTGCCATGGACAGGAACCTGGGGGTCCTGGTCAGTGGCAAGTTGAACTTGAGTCAGCAGTGGCCTGGCAGCCAGGAGGGACATCCCTGTCCTGGGGGGCATCAGGCCCAAAATCTCCAGCTGGGCAAGGGAGGGGATTGTCCTGATCTGCTCTGGGCTGGGGAGGCCTCACCTTCAACATTGTGAGCAGTTTTGGTGCCACACTGTAAAAGAAACATGAAGCCACTAGAGAGGGTCCAAAGGAGGGCAAGAAAGGTGGTGAAGAGCCTTGAGGGGAAGCTGAGTGAGCAGGGACTGAGGGCACTTGGTCTGTTCAGCTGCACAAGAGGAGACTGAGGGGAGAGCTCAGTGCAGTTACAGCTTCCTTGAGAGGGGAAGAGCAGGGGCAGGCTCTGAGCTCTGCTCTGTGCTGACAGTGACAGGACCGAGGGAATGGCCTCAGGTTGTGCCAGGGGAGGTTTAGGTTGGATATCAGGCAAAGGTTCTTCTCCCAGAGGGTGTTTAGGCACTGGAATAGCTCCCCAGGGAACGGGCACAGCAGCGAGCCTGACAGAGTTCAAGGGGTATTTGGACAAAACTCTCAGGTACATGGTGGGGTTGTTGGGGATGGTCCTGTGAAGGGCCAGGAGCTGGACTCAAAGATCCCTCTGGGTTCCTTTCAACTCAGAATATGTTTTCATTCTGTTATTCTGTGAATAGTAGGAGGCAAAGAAGGCTTGTTGGTTATTTTTTCAAAAATCTAATGAGTTCTGTGACCTAACATTTGCAGCAACTTTGAATGCTTGGAGACACCAATAATTATGAAGTATATTAGGAGGAGAAAAAAATTTTAGAAAGTCTCTAAATACACTATTAGAAAGATTTAATCTGTGTTCAGATTCTGCAAGTTCAATGACTCAAGGTCAGAAAGAATGAGAAAAGGAAAAGATATTAAAATTAAACAAAAATTTTGCTGTGAAACACATCAGAGATGTTAACTATGAACTAATTTAGGCTATGGACTAGAAAATATTTTTAGACATCATATGAGGGATCTTCTGGAACAAGATTCAAACATGGAAAATGTGATAAACCTCTTTGATTTTAAAGTGCTTTTTAAGAGGAAGTATTGGATCAGAGGTATGTAAAGTTCTTTTGGAGATTTCTTCCCCTGTGTTCTCAGTTTCAGATAGGGAAAATGTTAGTTTAAAGTATGATGTTTTAATAAGGATAATATCTGTGATCAGATATGCAACTGATAACAGTTCTAGAAATGCAGGTTTCTTAAAATATTACATGTTTTAGATCCCAAAAACTTTATGAAGCCTATTTCCTTCCAGGAAGAAACTTCCATATGGAAAACATTGTTTCATAAAATATAAGGATAATTTAAATGGTCCCATATTTATGATCTTCTTGGGGTGGGAAGGTTGGGGGGGGGGAGTTTCATATGCAATTCCTGAAGTCACAGCCAGCCCATCTGCAGCCTTTACAGTTTTGAACAAAATGTGTTGCATTTCTGAGTTTGTTTTCCTACAATTTCCTAAGAAAACTTTTCTCTATCAGAGAGGTGACAGTTTTCTAGATCACAAAGGACTATGTGATTGGAGTAAGATATTTCCTCTGTTTATTTGTATTTATTTTATTTGCACATGCTTCATCTGGATTACAGTATATCTTAGAATAAATAGGTCATAGGTTTGGTCACCTGAACAAAACAAAGGAAACAGTGGAGTCTGAGGAGCATTTATTTGGGTCAAAAAGATGTATAAGAAGAGTGATGCCTGATACAGGGTACTTTTTACTGTACTTCATGAAATGTAAAGAGCACAGGGCAGGTACCTAGAGATACGTGGGAAATTATTTTGCAGTAAGGTATTTTTGCACATAGATTATAGTTATTTGTATGATTGCTCCCTGATACAGTAAATGGTAAAGTCTACAGCTAGATTAAAAACTTCGATTTTTTTCTAAATTGGTTGCAAGTAAACTCAAAGATCTCACACCACAAAAATGCGCTCTTATCTTCATACTGCCAGACTATGTGAGGATTTCTAAGCAGAAGTTTTAATGTCTTTTATTTTATTCTTCCCCAAACACCATTACATACATGCACTGACAGGAGATCATACTAAAGACACCTTTGTTGTGGCCCAATACAGCCATTTTTACATTGTCATACTTCTTAAAGGAATTGGCCAAAAGCCTCACCACTTGTTTCAAGACTGAATGCTGCAAGATCTGTGAGCTGCAATTATTAATTTTTTAGGTGTTATAATGTATTATTTATTAAGCATTGACTCTGAAATGAAGACAAGCGGAATGTTATTTCTGTGTTAAATATATTTTGGTGTACTAGCAAGATACAGAAGCTTTCTGTAGTAAAATCTCCTGCATAGGCTGGGATGGTGGTACAGCATGGTCTTCAATACTTTTTTTTGCTAAATTTCTGGGTGTTTTGTAGAAGCTGAAGTCCACAGAAGAGAATATCAGGCATCAGAAAGGAATAGTCTTTTAAATTTAATCCATATTATTAGAATGCAAGTTAAATACATGAAACCTCATGTCAACTTTAAACAGAAAAAATCAAATTATTAGGGCAGCTGGAGCAGAAACAGGGAGCTCTTCCTCATCCACTGTAACCCTTGCCACTGTCAAGTAAGAGCAGACTGTAATCAAAACATGTTTAGGTGGAGTTAGTGGTAACAGAGCAAGGCAGATGCTTATTATGAAATATATTCAGTTTTATAATTGCTCTTCCATCAGAATGAAGCAAAGACTTGATGCAGAAATCTATATGTTGAGGCATTGTGTTCACTAAGAGAAAAAATAAAGAATTAGGAAGAAGGTGAGTGGAAAGAAAAGGTAGAATTTTTATTTTTTTTTTTTTGTTTTGGGACTGATCTTGAATGAATAAGTAAAAAACACTAATCACAGAGTAGTTCTCACCCTGCTCTTTCCCATAATCATTAGATGTAAAGATATGAGATCTCACTATTTTCCTTCAGCGTGTCCTTAGTGGAACAAAGATGGATTCTAGGCACTGGTTGCAGTTTTCCAGTATGGACTGTAGGATGAACAGAGAAATTGTGCAAAAAATTCATCCTAGGCATGAGAAACTTGTAGGAAAATGCCATTCAGGAAAAGTGCTCTCATGGCAGAAAAGTTCCCGGTCTTCTGAATCAGCACGTTCTAGTGAAAAAATTGCTGTACTGGAAACTTGTGGCTGCTGTTAATATCTACATCCAGACTCAGGTCCTGATGCAATGTCAGAAGGCAGAACACTGCATTGTAAAATTCATGTCAAAAATTCCATTTAGTGTTTAAAGAAACAAGGAAGTAGATGAGCTGCATTTATTGCCCACATAAGAGACATCATCATAATGTGATACAAATTAACTATAATGATAAGGTAGATTGCTACCACTTAAGAACCATTTCCTCCTTAGCATATCCCTGATCCCTTCCCAAAAATTCTCCCACAAAAATACTGAACATTCCCTACCCTGCTTAGCTTATGAGACTTGACAAGATGCCTTAATAAACAGAAATTACTGCTGGTAAATGCTACCATTAATGCATTTTCCCACTGTGTTGCTTCCATCAAGTTAAAATCAGAGAGAAGACTTAATGTGTCTTCTACTGTTCTTCAGTTAGAAAATCCAATGGCAACTTAAGACTTCCATTAGTGAGCAATTCAAAATATAATGACATAAATAGGTTTTAAAGCAAGCTCCAGGATAATGTGATTTTTAAAACAGAATAAATTAAAGAAAGCTAGAAAGACTCAATTTTCACATACTATTTCAGAGAAGAATAGAGCTGATCTTGAACCATTGCAGATAGACACATTTCAATTAAAGTCAATGGATAAATCTCATTTTTACAAAGAGAATACAGTAAACGAGAGAAATATAGGGTATTTCTTCATACTAGTGGGCCCCGGCTTGCTCAAGTATCATTACTTCACTGAGAAAAACACTTTCAAAAGAGGATACAGTCATTTCATTCAATGGGAACAAAACCTCTCAGCAACCACATTTATTTCTCTCCCTTTCTCTTTTTTTAACTGCTGACATGTTTCCCTGTAATGATAACTTGAGATGTTCAAGCTTGGTTTGCTGCTGTTTCAGGTAGTGGCAAATTGAGGTGGTTTGCAGGTTTCCTAGCATAAACTAGTGGTTAGCTCCTGTGGTACCTTACACGTGAAATTACACCCCATACATCAAGCAGTGAGCAATTGACAGTGACAGCAGCTGTATTTTCTTGTGAGTGGGAGAGAGCAGCTGCTGTTCTCTGACGTGGTACCAACTTTTCTGTACATCAAACCTGTGGTCTGGAAACTGATGACACATCAAAGAGGAAGATACAGCTCTTCCATCTAAATCCTTGTAGGAATGTTATTCAGGGTTAAAACAGAGCTGAGGTTTTTATTCATTCTCTTCTTATCCATGCCAGGTTACAGTGAATAGAGGATACCATTCAGATTCATAGACACTGCTGGCAATTTATTCCCTTTGACTAAACAAGTTTTAGATGCTTATCTGTCCGTGGTGATCTGAACTATCACCTTTTGTACCTCTCTTGAGTATTCAGTTGTCTTTTGGAAACTTTACAGAACCACAGAATCATTTAGGTTGGAAAGGACCTCCAAGGCCATTAAGTCCAACCATTCCCCCAGCACTGCCCAGGCCACCCCTGACCCTTGTCCCCAAGTGCCACATCCACATAGCTTTTAAATCTCTGGGATGAGGACTCCATCACTGCCCTGGGCAGCCTGTGCAAATGCTTTGGAACCCTTTCAGTAAAGACATTTTTCCTAATATCCCATCTAAACCTTCTCTGGCACAACTTCAGGCCATTTCTTCTTGTTACTCAGGAGAAGATACTGACTCCCACCAGGTTCCAACCTCCTTTCAAGGCAGTTGGAGAGAGTGATGAGTGTTGTTGATTAAAGTTATGCTCTTGTTTCCTGCTGCTGATATAACTTCCATTGAAATTAAAATGTTTCACTGAGAGAAAATTGGTTTAGATGAAATTTGAGACAGGAAACTGAGCAAAATAATGGCAAATTTACTGGTTTAGATTGATCATTGATCATGGCATCAACATTTTTGAAAGTATGAAACTGATTTACTAACACTGCTGTTTTATATTTTATAATATATTACATATATTTATCCTTCTACTATAAATTACATGGTTTATAGATAATTACTCATTTGCTTTTGTGACATTTTTTCATTTCTGATTATTAAGACAGCTTAATATGCTGGTTTTTCCCTTTCAATGAAAATGTAATCAAAGTCTAAAATATAGTATTTTTCTCAGAAATCCATCCTTTCTTTTAATATCCAACACATTTTTCTATTAATAACCATGGTGCTAAAACCATATTTAAAGGAAGCAGAGTAACAAAGAAGGAAGCATTTCTGAAGATACACCTGAAGCTAGAAAACTTAGACCAGACTATTGTTAAAATCCCAATAAATATTTCAATTCCTTAAAAACATTTGATAATTCCCAGAATGCTGTCCTCAACAATTTGTTTCCTGCTCATATATTTAAATCTATATTTATCTTAGTGGAGTTATTTATCTCACTGGAGCTAAATACCACATCATTTGCATTATATGAGTGGAAAAGTGTTCCTCACTACTGAGGTGACATTGCACTCAACATATTTTCCTTGTCATATCTCAGATGTTTTCTCTCTCAGCTAATTAGGCAACACTTCACAACAAAGTCAAACCTGCCACATTAACTCTTACACCAGCACGAGTTCTTAATGTCTTTGCTACTGTAATTAAAGCATTTCTGCAAGATTAGGGTAGGCTGAGGCTCCTGAATTAGGGAGGCTCGTCAGTTTACTCCCCCTGCATCCACACATGAACATGACCAAATCTAAAAGCCTGGTAATTATGAACTCTTCTCCAAAAAACCAAATCAAACCATTGAGAAAGCCTGGAAATGAGGAAAATTAGGTCTTCTGGATGGAAAAGAAGTTCTGTGTTGTAACTTAGAATATGGTTATGCAGGGAAAAATGAAAATCACAAAGGTAACAATCTTCAAACAATCAGGGAAAAATTTGGAAGTGAAAGAGACCTCAAAGACCAACCCCTGCCATGGGCAGGGACAATTCCCACTAGATCAGGTTTCTCAAAATCCCATCCAACTTAGCCCTGAAGGTTTAGACACCCTGGAATAGACATCCTACAGTCCTGAATAGTAGATTTAGCATTTTAAGAATGTGGAAAGGATCTTAGTATCTAAATACTTCAGAGGCTGAAGTTAATTGGAAAGAAGAGTGTTTCCAGATCTATAAAACAACAGGTAATTTGGAGACAAACCAATGAGAAATAATGAGCCATCTCAGACGACAGTACTCTTATGCTTTTTGTTACTTTAACTCTGTATAGTAGTCACTGACAAAGTCCTGAAGAAGGTTTATCTGATTTTATGAATCTGTGGGGAGAGGTGTTTTGAGCTTTTGCCTCTGCTAACAGCTCTCTCTCCTTTGATTATCACCAACATCTTTTCTGCCTCAGTTTCCAAACCTGCAAGAAAAGCAAGGCAACAGCAATATGGACAGGAAGCTCTGAGATTTATGGGATTGCAGGGTAAGATTTGGCTGTGAATGCTGAACTGTCCATCTAAAATCAAGTCAGTAAAACCATGAAATTTTTAAGAACAGACTTATCCAATCCCTTCAGCATGAAATTATGTGGATGAAAGGAGTCAGGAGGCATGGGATCAGGCATTTTGCACGAGAGAGGACTAGAGGATACATGGATGAAAAAGTGAAATGGGGCCTCTCATCCTCTTCCTGCCCTCTCAGTACAAACTTGACTGGAAGTTGATACCTGCCAAAAGCACATTCATATTGCTTGACACATGTACAAGCTACATTATGGTGATATATTGACAGCAGGCACGGTTGCCAGACATGTTTGGGGGTGAAAGGTACCACTTCAGGCACTAAAAGAGGTGATTTATTACAGCATTAGTGCGCCATTGAAAAGGTCAGAAAGCTGCAAAACACATACCAAAGTTCTAGAAGGCTGATTGTATTTTCACAGAGAAAACCTACATTAGCCTATTCAGGCTTGTACCCTCAGTGTGAATAAGAAATGTTAAAGCTCTCAATAACAGCAACATGGAAAGACTTGACAATGTGGGTTTTTTTTTTTGTTTTTCCTACAGCTGGAAGGAGATGACTCATGACCCAGGAGCACTTAGGCCCCAGAATAGGCCGAGTTTCAGTCTTTCATTCTTCTGGGGTAAACTTACTTTTGTGTATTTCATAATGCACTCTCTGTCCTTGGTGTACTTGTCATTTATTCTGGTGTGAACCAGCTGTCCCAGGGGTTTATGGTGCTATGTATCACCTTCACTTGATGGCTGATAGAAGCCCTATTTGGTGACCCTAGACCTTTCCATGAAAAACCAGCAGCAAGCAAAAAATCCCAACCAAACAACTACTGACCAAAGCAAACTGGAACAACCTTATAAAACTTTCCACTCTCCCCCAAACAAGCACAATGTACATATACAAGTCTTGAAATTTACACAGAAGTCAAAATTCTTCTTAGGATTTCTGAAATTTAATTTGGAACACAGTATATTGGGGCGAGATAGATGAATAAAAAACGTTTTTGAACCTAAAAAAAATCCTTATAATCAAAATTAGCTTCTTGTTCATAAAAGACAATAAAAGATGGATATATGTAGCCATTTCTGGATTTTTCTGATTACTGTGGAAACTTGTTCTGTAATCAGATCTCCTTAACAAAAATAATTTTGCCTCAGGGTCAGGAGATTTACTTCATCTGCTCCATCGTAGGACTAGGATTTATGGTTTCCCATTCTCTACAGTAATTATAACATTGAAATTTTGTCTTGGTGGTGCTGAGCAATCATAACTCAGCTCTTAAACAATCATGATTTGGCAGCTGAAAACCACAGAGAAACTTTTTAAGACCCTGATAAGCTTATGCCTACCTTAAACACAAAACACCCCACGCATCTATAAGTTATAACAACTGGAAATGTTTCCATATGTATATTAAAAAAGGATTTAGGAGGATTTTTAGGGGTTCAATGAGTAAGATGGCACTGAAGCTCTGCATACTAACAGTGTGATGACATTGTGCTGTGCTGATTCAGAAATGACTCAGCTCAGTTACCAGAAAAGGGGAGAATCAGGTCTTTTTCAAAGGTACTGTGATATAGATGTGACAGAATGACTCATCTGTCATCAGCATTTTAGTCAGCAAAGTCTTTGGCTGAATGGTAAGTATTTATAACTGGGAAATAAAGCCACTCAATCAAAAGGAAGTTAGCAAAAAAGATCTGGATATTAAGCCTGGTTTCTAATATCCAACTATGAGGTCATTACATCCCATAACCTGAACACTATTTTAGTGCCAGCATCTGTCCAAATCCAATACATTAAACAATGTGCTTTTTGCATTTCTTTCTGATTCAGAGAATATATATTCCGCAGCAGTCACCCAGGCACAGAGTGAATAATGTCTGTCCATTTCCTTTTGAAAATATATTTTTTTTCTTCTGCAGTATACCTTTCACTACAGGTTTTACTTCAGTTTTACATGGCACTCATGATAGGGCTTGGAGCATCTTCCTTTGAGAGATCCTTGTATAAAGATTTGGAAGGACATAAACCAAGACACACAGAAATTCTTGGGAGCTTTTCCATTGATATTAGCTAGCATTTCATGTAAGTTTTTACTTGTGCCATGTTCTTTCCACAATGTCCTTCAGCAGAAGCATTTAAATACCTTCTAAATGTAACCATAATGTGTGAAACTGTGACTCCTCTGAAATAAGTGACAAACCTTTCTGCTTAGGCTGAAATTTCTCTGTGGCTATTTGCCTTTACACTTTACAAATTAATACATTTATTACCTCTAACTTTCCTTTGATTCATATATCATTTCATGCCTCAAAATTTTTCTGATTTTATAAAGGGGTAAAGAAAGAAGAAATACTAAACACAATTTTCTGTTTGTATTTTTTTAAATAATAATAATAATAAAAAATCTACTCCTGATTTTTTAAATGAAAAATATCTTTTTTTTGCAAAGAAATAAAATTTTATAAACACTCAGATCTAGAACTCATCTAACTCCTTTAGCCAAGACATAAAAGAAGACTTACAATGATACAGGATCTTCAAATCTGTGCACAGGTGAAACCCATACAAATATAGAATATATAAGTCATGTTCAAATTATTTGTTGCCAACTGCAAATTGACTGATTTCACTTAATGACCAAACCAGAGCAGGACCATCAGTGGTACTGGAGAAGCCTTTATTCTCAGCTTGGTTATTTCATTCAGTAGATTTCATTTTTTTGTCAGTAGTTGTCTAACAATGAGAGAATAGATATAAACACATATATGCATATATACAGATAGGTAAACAGATACTGAGGGAGAGAGAGAGAGATGTGACAGCATTTTCTGGGGGGGGGGGGAAAGAAAAGTAAAAGAAATACCTACAAAATGGTTTCACATTCTAGTTTATCATCAAAGTGATGCAATTTGTTACATGCCTGACCCTGTGGGAGCTGAGGAGATTCCTCACAGCACCAGTGGCTGTGCATGTGAATTTGCCTTATTTTCTGTGAGACAAATTTGCCTTTCCAAAAGCATTTGGCTACAGTTTTCTCCTTATTCTGATAAAACATTTGAAAAATAATTTCATTTAGGATCTTTAAGTGCTTTTAAAGTCATCAAAGATGTCTGTAAATCAGACACAAAAAGTCAAGAAGCAGACGTAATGCAAAAAGAACAAATAGTAGTGGTGAATTAAACAAAATTCTAGTTAACATCAGTATATCAAAATGCAAAATTTCATAAGGCAAGTTCATTGCTACCTCTAATTATATATGCTTTTGAAGTAGAAACTGGAGCATTTGTTTTACTTTAAAGGCAATGAGGCTATTTGTGTTTTTAAAGGCAAAATTACGCTCATGTGAATTGCCAGAATTGGGTATAATCTGCTAATTTGCAAAATTTAACCTCAGTGAATTCTCCTGTTGTAATTTTGAATTAAGAGAAAGGTACATGGCTGAAAATAAAATCAAACTAAACTGGAAACTATTCTGGAGAGATTCAAATATTTAGATTTTTAGAGACACTATTATAAATACTGTATATTTAAAAAATAAATAATGAAATCTGTGCAATACACTTGTGACTTTTAAAATATTTATATATGAAATAAATAAATATTTTGAGAAACAAAACTTTTGAAGAAACTAATTATGTTACAAGACTTGTTTGTCATCTTGGTAAATGGTTAATATGTTGGCACAGCTGAAATAACATAGATAAAATATATCATGAAAGAAAGCAGAACTTTGTAAAATCCCCTGAGAACTTACAGCTCAGGAAGACTACTCTATGATGGTCTCTGAACTGGTGCATGGAGACCACTGGTCCCTCAGGGCATTTTTTGAAGAGCTAAATCCAGTGTGATAGAAGGCAAAGATAAATTTGCCTCCCCCATATGGGCTTCCTTTTCACCTAGGTCAAAAACAAGTGCTTATGCAGCTGTACAGAGGACAGTTCTGCCTCCTTGGCAGTTTCAACACTCTGAACTAAACAACTCCTTGTTTTTTAACCATAGCAAAGGTCAGGCAAACAGAAGGCCTGACAAACCAAAGAGATAGATAACCCAGGGAGTGGGATGGGGAGGGAAGCTTTATTATTACTTTAAAGACTTCTGGTGCACGGTTTGCAGGGAAGCCAAGTAACAAGCAGCAAAAAACATTAAATGTTTATGCATGTCTGTGGAATCCAGTTACTGTCCTCTGTCTTTCTGCCTTCCCCTAATTTACTGTTCTAATCAGCAGATCTATTTTCTGCCCCCTCAGATGCCACCATCCCCCTCATGGGGTTGGCGTAAATAACAAACAGCGCCAGCCCTTGGCTCCACCAATATGAAACACTAGATACAAAATGAGTTACTGTAAATAAGGCAGGGGCTGGTGCCGTAAAGCTGTCACCTTTACCTCCAGGATTTTCCTTCCTAATAGACCTACACGCTTCCCTGTTATCATCCACAGTAATTTTTTTTTTCTAAAACGCTGAAGCTGCTATTAGTCAGATAGAAAATCATTTAGGGGCAGAAAGCAAAGGCACGTTTCCTTAATAAACAGCAGGGCCAACAATAACTACTAGGAATTTTGAAATTATTTCTCTCAAAGGGAAGTTCTGATTCTGCGCTCCTTGACATTGATGCTAAAACTCCTGAGTTTTGATGGGCTGAGATGAATCTGACTAAACACTTTCATAAAGAATTTTAGGCCACTGAAATGTTGAAGTAAAGATATTCCAAACTGCAGCAGGGGATTTATTTATTTTAGGTGGGTGTATCTCTGCTGCCACCCTACCTGTTTTTTAAATTACAGCTTTAGTCTAATTTACCAGCCACAAATAACAGTAAAATTAACCAAGCCATCTACTCAGTTCAGTCGAATATGTGCAGCATAGAAGTTTAAACCTGACATTTGGCTTGGTAAGGGGGGATATCTATGATGATTTTTGAGGTCTGTTTGCACAAAACAGTCAACAGTTCAAAGATGTTGTGATGTAGTGTGATGTTATGAAACTATTACATACAAATGCAAATATTTCAGTGGGTGAGTTAGTTTAGTTTTATGAGGTTTTTATGTCCCCTTTTTTTCCTTTTAATATTGATAGTAACACTGAAATTCATATTTATAGAAGAAGGGAGAGACTCTGCAATTCTAGGCTTTGCCTACATATAGACATCTGTGTTCAGTCTCAGAGCTGAATGACTTTAAACTTTGCTTTCTGTCTTCTGATCTCTATCTGATGTCCACTGAAGCCAGTTTAAAGTAGTCCTTGGGTCATACCCACAGCCCCAAAGTGAACATTCATTTCAGCAGCTTGGGTGCAGATGTTTGCTAAGGCAGATGTTTGTGCCCAAGTCAGGCAGAATGAACATCCCAAATGTTGCAGTTGTCTGCAGCTGCCAGATTTTGGCTGGAGGATCTGCAGCAGGCAACTTCACCTTTAGAACAGGTGCAGCAGCTTACACCCAACATTTAGAATTAGTTGAATGAGCCATCTGAGCACAACAAATATTACAGCAACATCCTGTAGCTCAGAGCACTGCCAAAAACTGGCCCGTCACCAATGGCTGGGCCATTTCTGGGGAGAAAAAATTTACAGATTGAGATCAGCTAATAAACTTTGTGTCTCTCATCATAACAAAGTTATGCTGAGGGTGCACTGACTCGAGGGTTGCAAAAACATTAAACCACTAATCCTGCACTGATCCTCACCTTGACCCAAACTAATTGCTCAGAAGTCTGTCCAAGCTTCTTATGTGGACAAAATTTAATTCAGAATTTTGTAACTCATTTTATTTGATGGTGTCATCACAGTTTTCTCTCATTTCAACAACGTTCTCTTGTGTGAACATTACTTATGATTTCTTTAATGCCTTGGAGAAGTCACAAAGGAACTGCATCCTGGACAGCAGCAAGGAGCTGAATTTCAACTACCTACCCAGGAATTAACACTATCCCACAATTCTTCAGAAGAGCTATTTTTTTCCCAATTTTACCAATTTAAAGCTCGACACATAAAACACTTATCTAGATACAAGAGGAGGACTTCTAGCAGGAGACAACTCTGATTTCTTACCCTTTCCCACAATTTCATACTTCCTAGAAGCTGTCATGGAGCTTTGGGCATCAAGGGCTGGAGTTTCTCCCAGCATCAAATGAAAAAATATCACTTAACTACTTTTTAAATAACTATTGCTAAAATAATAATGTGAGAAGAACTTTGCATATAAGTAACTCAAAAAGAAGAAGTGTTATTTGTCTTTTGTCTATTTTTCTTCATACATTTGAGAAATGCAGACAAAACTAAACATCCCATTAGTTATCTGAAGATTTTCTTTAGCATTAATCTTGTGGTTGAATTTGCACTGCGTGCAATGATGAATACTGAATAAGCAGCTAGTGGCATCATCCAACAATAAATCATGGTTTTACCTGCCCAGCTTTGCATTTCATACAGAAATGTTAACCACAGGGTGAAAAATGATGCTTATATACACAATCATGCACATAATTGCTCGTAGAGACATACATGAACATAATAACACAAACAAACACACATGAGCATTTATATTCCAAAGCTACAGACCATTTATTTCTACACTGCCATAATGCCCTATTTGAACCACTATCTCAACCTCATTCAATGTGTGGTATTCAGGTTGGATCAGAGGGATAGAATGAAAATCTATTTGTGCACAACTTAAAAAACACAAATTTGTCTTTTTTTAGTGCCAGAACTACTACAAAAATCTATACAGTGTGCCTAAATGGAATATTGAAGTAGACTTTTTGAGGCACCTCAGGTAAAAAAACATATTTTCCTTTAAGATTCTGTAGAACATGCAAATTTTACACTGAATGCAACCAGAAGTCCATTATAATTTGTGTGACACAACCTTTTCTCTGTTAAGAAGCACGTACGTCTATCACATGCAATCAGTTTAATTTACTTATTATATTTCCTGATAAAGAAAGACAGGGTTTGAGGAAAAATATTAGAAAAAAAGTCAAAGATTATGAAATTACATTTCATAAATCAAGTAGGAGCACGTTACATTTTTTTTCTGATTAACTGGGAAAGTATAAAATAAACATTTTTGCTTCTGGCGGTATTTATATGGGAAATGTGTTGATTACTGTGAATTATAATATATAACCTGGAAATATGGTAAATTAGGTCAATTTATAGATTCTTATATTTGGAATATTTACAGACTTTTTGGGTAAAATATATGGTTTAACCCTAAAATTTCATGCAATACACATGGATGCAAATCTGACAAATATCATTTGCTGACATGAAATATCCTCTGTATGGTCCACAGACTACCATTTGTTCATACTGGAGAGGCTCTGAAGTCTTACTTTATAAGTCCTTCATGGAACTAATTAAAAATAATTCAAGACAACTACGTTTCATATTTAAAGTAGACATATTTTTAGTATTTTAAAGGCCTTGAAAAGTGACATACCACTTTTATTTCAGCCCCAGGCACAATGTAGGTGAGTTGTCTGCAATTCTGCTTTGTTTTAATGGCCATTATGGTGGCACAAATGTAATTGTGTATGTCAGCAACCAAAGAATAAGGGACGTTTTTTAAATCTGAAATTACAAGACTTGCCAGAGTGGCTTGCTACTAGTTAATAATACAGGCCTCTAAATCAATATGATTTATTTTCTTTGAGTGTTCTTTCATGGTAGTAAATGTTATAAACAGTGGCAGTTGTGATTTCACATCTTGTGCACCGTTAAGTTTCATAGAATCACAACGTCATGAAATGGTTTGGATTGGAAGGAACCTTAAAGCTCAACCAGTGCCACTTCCAGGGACACCTTCCACTATCCCAGGGTGCTCCAAGCCCTGTCCAACCAGGTCTTGGACACTTCCAGGGATGGGGCAGCCACAGCTTCTCTGGGCACCCTGTGAACAAGGCCTCAGCACTTTCACAGTAAAAATAATTATTTGAAGGTACTGCTCTGAATTAACTGCTTCTGTTGCAGTTAGTCCTCATTGCTAGAGGCTCTGTCAAAATTCTCTCCCCATCTTTACTAAAAATCTGTTTTAAGTACATGCCTCAAAAAGTTCTCCCCAGAGCCTTCAATTCCTGAGGCTGAAGAACCCGAATATCACAGCCTCTCTCCATGGCAGAGGTGCTCCAACCTTTTGGTTTATTCACCAACAACTAGGAAGCATTCTGGAAATCTCTGGTGAGTTTATAAGACTGGACAGATGAGCAGAAGAGATTCTCTCAGACTTGGAGGAGATTACTGTTGCAGTGATGTATATAAAAATATATCAAAAATAATTGACAACAATCTTTATAATTGTCACAAAATGAAAGATGCCATAGTTATATTATTCTACAATTGCTGAATCCTATCCTGGAATTTCTATCCAGTTCATTGGGCATAAAGCCTTTAGATTAAAATACCTATAAACAGCTATGTTTTACACGTTTAAAGTTAAGTGAGCTTCACATAGGTAAAATCCTGTGCAAAAAGCCATATATCCCATTGCTTTCAATTCTTAACATGTTAAATATTCTCATAATGTCAGCCCAATAAACCACCTGAGTACAACAGATAAACAGCTGCTGGAATATAACCACTGCTTATTATGCTCAGCCTTAAATTCTCCTTTTTGACTTTTTCTTCTTTTATCCACTTTTCATACCTTCTCTATTATTTCGGCTATTTAGGAAGACTTGTCCAAGCAGCAATTTGCTATAAAAACCACGTGGATATTTATCTTTAGAGAAGCTTTTTTTTGTCAGAGGAAATTGAAAAAGGAGAAACAAACAAAAAATCCCCAGAACTCCAAAGAAACCAATGAAGGAAGTGTACGTATATGTATTATATATATGCAACCACCACTATGAATTTAAAAGAATTATCAGTCCTACATTATGATGGAGGCTGTAGAGTTAATAGAAGTGAAATGAGGCAGCTTTTTAACTCTATCAAATTATCTTCTGCAAAATAGAGATATAGCTGTTGCCAGCACTAATGGAAGAGTTTAAGATGAAAAGGACAAAAACTCTTAAAACTGAAGAGTACCTTTATGAAAAAGTGAGTTATAAGCTGTCAACACAAAACTGAAATTTTGGGGGAAAAAACACAATTTAGGTATTTGTCTCTCTCATACTTGCTGAGTCAATTAAAGGAGTTGTCCTCTAGTCATCAGACTTAAGCAACTTTGACATAAACCTCTGGTACAAATTTAAAACTGACCGAATTTTGGACTAGTTCTGGATGTTGGAAAGACCTAATCCTACTAAGAATCTTTGGTATAGAGATTATTCACCAAAACTCCTAAATCATTTATTTATTAAAGCATTCAAGCATATATTTAAGAATGTTTTTCAGTAGGATTCAAACATATAGTTATAGTTGACTGTGTGTTTATGTGTTTTGGAGTATCTTTTCTAAATTAAGGAGAATGCATCCCACAAGAAAACTTTAAAAACTGTTTTGAATCACTGAGAAAAGATCATAACAGACTTTTTATTTTAAGGTCATAATTTTCAAGTATTAAATACTGGACTGGGGAAGATTTGAAGACGTTTACAGTGAAGATCACAATGCAGCCTTTTAGGGGGAATTTAGCATTTAAATTTTTTTTCTGGTAAACGTTATCATCTTTTTCCATTGCTGCAGCATTTTGAGGCAACGTACACTAATTTTGTAGATAAATCTTTTTTTAGCTCACATTACTAAATAATGCCATTTTACTCAGTGTGACATATGAATTAAATAGCAAGATATAATTTCAGAAACAATGCTTGGCATCCTCAGATCTGATAGCACTGTGCCTCTTGAAGCATTTATAGAAGATAGGTGTGTGATCCTGAGAATGATTGCTTTTTCTACTTCAGTTTATTCATGCTCTCTTCAACACTGAAACACATTTCAAAATAAAGAACTCGATGAATTAAGAAATTATATCTCTACATGTTATTTTTTTTTCTTTTCTAAAGTAATAGCAGCGTGGATATTTATAAGACTACTATTTCACACGTGCATGATAATTTTCATGGTAAAACGCCTTCAGAAATGCTGCACACCATGATGAACAAATTCACAGGTAAAGAAGAATACAGACATATTATTGGTTTATTGGCCACCTGATCAGGCAGTGAACTTGGAGGGGTGACTTAATATTAGGAGGAAATATACTCCAGAGTACACAGATCTCTGCAATGTTGTGATTTACCTGTTCAACACCTTCCAGCACTTTATAATTTCAAAAGACTGGCTGGACCAGTGTTTTCTGACAATTCAAGGAATATATGGGAATCTTTTAATGCTGTGAGGTAGCTGAATCGCATCACATGCAGAACAAAAATGGGATTGTGTTCATCCACATGCCAGGAATAGCTTTCCAGTGGGTTTCATGAACAATATAGTGAAACACACATTTTTCACTGCCTGTTGATGTCATGATTGTGCATATGTGAATATGTGCTTATTTTTTATATGATCCTTCTTTATTAAAAACTTTTACTGTCCAGGAAAGGAGTTAAATGACTCTAAAACTCTCAGATGACTGCTCTTAACTAGAGTTTTAAAACCAAAGACCAATAATCCTGCTTTCTTCCTGAAGAACCCTATTACCCCAACATAGGAAAACATAGAGAGCATTCCAAGATATAATCTGTATTTCACAAGGAAATTATGAGGAAATAACTTATTTTTAATGCAAACAATATTGTATCATTCATCAGAAATCCCTGAGTTTTATGTATCAGAGTTCATGTGCAAGATCTTATGGCAATAAACCTCATTGTGAAAATTATGTTCCAATTTCAAACTTGCCTTTAAGATCATCAGTGATAAATAAATGACAGAATATGTGACAACATGGCATGTCTTTTGACAAATATCCTCAATATTTAATATAACAATACAAGATGACATATGCCAATGACTATTCATTTTACCCTCCATCATTGCTCTCTTGTGATGCAGCACATCAGTCAACGGAAAATTTAAAAATAAAAGAAATATAGAACCATTTCCCATTGATCCAATTGATTGGCATACATAGAATCATTGGCCATGCTGTGTTTGATGGGTCAGCATTTGTCTGAGTGTCAGTTTTATTGTGTCTGCTATCAATGTGATTGGACCCTGGGGCTATCTGAATTACAGTGAACATGGTGAGCCACACTGGGAGGAGAAGACTAAACTGGAAAACAAAGCAATTCACAAACAAACACAGGGAATGCTTTTCCAGTGTGTTAGCAGCTCAGCATATGCAAAGATAGATGGCATGTGTCTTGGATAAGTGCCCAAGCTGAAAATATGCCACTCTGGAGCTCTCACAGCATAAACAGTGAAGTGCAAGAAGTAAATGATGAATTAAGAGTTATGGAGTCTAAATGCACACCAGCACATATAATGGTTACTGCTCCTAAAGATCTATTTGGGAAGGGTAGCAAGACAAGGTTGTTGGCTGATAGATCAGGCAAGGCAGGGTCTGGGCTTGGGAATATCTGCCCTGGTCATTGTGCTGCACCCAGCTGAGATTCGTTTCCTCCCTCTTCCTCATGAATGGGTGAATTTCCCCTTTCTGAGTGAACAAAACAGACACATTCCTTCTGTGCTCAGCAAAGAACGCTACTCTCTGTGAGCTGATTTATTTCACATGCTCTGCCCAGGTGTTCCTCTCTGTGTAATTATAGTCTGTCCCTGTCTTAGCACTTTATTAGTCTGGGTTAGTGATGCTCCTTCAGAATACTTCAGAAGGAAGAAAATAGTGTAAAAGATTCATGAGACTACAGAGCAACAATTTTACAAAATTATTGCTGCATGCTCCTTCTAGGTTTAGATCTGATTGTTGCAGAGTGCAATGCTATTAGAAACTCCGTGACCATTTTTATTACAAGGCAAGCTATGCAACATCAAAGAAGCAAAATCTTCAGTCCCACTGAGCTACACAAGCTGAGGATAATAGCAGAGTTTTAGTGGCCAAGACTTGAAAATGTGAGAAAATACCTCCATACACATCACAAGATAGCTAAAACCATCATAATTTACCTAAAAAAGACCAGTTTCTGGAATACAAAGAAATTACTAGTTATGAGGATGAGAGGTTCAATGACTCAAAACAGGGAGATTTTGATATATCTGCAGTATCATACAATTTTAACCACGTCCATGTCTTTCAAAAATAAGTCTGTGAAGAAAATTTGTATAAGATATGTTGTATTTTAAATAAATATATATTTGCTATTTAGTGCACGTGAGACTTAAATGGTCACTTAAAGACTATTGTAAGAGTTTTTTCCAGTTCCTTCCTAAAAGTCTACTATGAAGATAAACAGCACATTTCTCTTGAGAGCTGTAAAACCAACAAATTTTTGTACATTCATTTTGCTTTCTCTCCCACAAATAAGTGAGTAGCATTTTTTTTTATTATTATTGTTGTTAGCATATGTTAAGAATCTTCATTGTAAGAAGTATATCCAAAGACAGCACCCTGGTCTAGTGGAAGGTGTCCCTGCCCAAGGCAGAGGAGTTGGACCTGGATGATCTTTAAGATCCCTTCCAACCTAGGTCATTCTCTGCTTCTGTGTTTCTGTGATTTTGTCATAATCTAGCAGCAAACCTATTGGCTGAGACAACCTCAGTTCCTGAAGATTCGTCAACAGTTTTTGGATATGATAGCAGATATGTGGATCTCTCTTTCCTATCCAGGATACATTTAAAATTATGAATTCATATCATTATTCTCCTTGGAAAATATGTCAGCAGAATTAAAGATCAGAATACTTCTCAAAACGATGGCATCTCATAATTATACTCATTTTTTTGACAACTGATTACAAATCATGCAGTATTGCTCCAGACTCTTGTAGATGTGTCTCTTTAACAAATATTGTGAGAATTCCTGTTACAATTGATTTGCACTTACACAGGGTATAGCTGAAAACAAAGTTGGAGAAATAATTACTCTGGTTGAGAGAAAATCACATTCAAATGTTGCCAGTTAAAGACGCTCACTTCTGCATGTCTACATCACATGTAAAGATAAGACATTTAAAAAAAAAAAGTGTAATTAAAGAGACATATAAATAATTTAGGCACTTGAAGACAACAGATGCTGCTCAGGCACTGTTTCAATAGATGTGCACACTGAAAGCACATCACTGAAGTCTTCAGCAGCAAAAGAACACGATCTGCAGCTCTGCAGAGGCGCAGATTCTGAGGCGCCAGAATCTTACAGCTGTCCACAGTTATGGTATGGGCCAAAAGGTCCCAGATACCAGTCGCTAGGTTAATGAGCTCTTTGCCACTTACTCGTGCCAGAAGATAATGCATTCCTGTCAGCAAATGCTAAATTATCAATGAGAGGATAAAATAACAAGTGGGAAGTGCAATATCAAACTCTTTTGCACCTAAAAAACAAAGCAAAAAAAAAAAAACAAAACAGTTCCAAGTCCCTGATGAAAAATCTGTTTTACACGGAGTCTGAGCTTCTGCTACACTATTAAAATAAAAAAGATAATGCATTGTGGAAAGACAGTTAGTAAATTCTTGATTTTTACAGGAGTCATTTGCATCTCTGATAAACCTGTGAATCAAAGGACGAGAATGCCACCACAGCATATTTGACTAGGAAGAAAAACTTGAGTAAATCATAAGAAAGGAAATTACTGTTTTTCCTTTATTTCAAGGGTTGCTCACTGTCAATTAATGTAGTTTCAGTTTAGCTGTAGGTTTTTTTGTTAATTAAACTCTTTTCTTCTGCGAAATCTCCATGGAGTGTTAAAAGTGCTCTCTCCGCAACAGAGGCTTGAAATCAGCTGAAAATAATGATTGCTCCTGGCTCACAAAGAGCAGATTCATTTTTAAGAAAGACAGGCTGGTCCTGAGAGCACAGTAATAGCTATCACTGACCATTTCATTTGTAAAAAATTATTCCATTTTGTTGATAATTGCTTGTTAAATATAGCTTTGATTAGCTAATGCATCCCTTACCTTGTGACATAAAGAATACAAAGTATTCATGTAAAAATCAGCTGTCAAAACCTATAGAATATTCTGTAAAAGAGGTTATCATCCAGCAAAGGTAAAGTTTATCTTGCTTGATTTTATTTCCATTTATTGTGTTGAGTACATTACAGGAAGTACCTTTTTGCTTTCTGCCATATGCACTTGCACAGCTATCATTTTATTTAAACCCAGAGCTCCATCTTTTCTCAGTTTAGATGCTGAGCTGATCTAACAAAGAAGGTTTCACCAATCCCATCATTTTAAATGGCAGTTTCCCTGTCTGAAGGCCTTCACTAACATAGGATCTGCTCCATATTCATTAAAGTCTATGGAATCACCTCAGTTTATTATATTGAACATCAGATCAAAAGTGCTATAAATTTTTTATTATTTCAGTTGTTGACTTTCTTGAGTTCTTGGCCTGGTTATTAATTTTCAATATATGTGTAAGTTGTGCAGGAATATATTTTCCTATGGAGAGAATGGTTCTAAAAGAGCCTGAAGGCTCATACATTTTTTTCCATAAAGTAATCTTTGAGTATAAACTTAAGCTGGAGACATCACCTTGATTTTCAGAGAATTAAAACCTGAATGTCACTTTTGCTGCACTTCAAATTATAACTTGCCAAATCCTATCTCACTTAGGTGGAGAGACATCCACTCCCAACATCTGAAGATTTTTCAATTCAGTTTCTTTTGTAAGGTATCTGCTGAAACATCTGTTTCTGGACATTCTCTGAAGTAACTGGATCTGAAATTTACTCTTTTCTAAGTCCTTTGGTGATTCATAAACTCAGGCTACCTAAGCAAAGAGGCTGTTCAGGAAGGTTTTTATAACTCATACTTTGACAACACTGAAAATGCATAAGAAGAATGTAACAGTGCTGCAGTGCTCTTTTAAACAGTTCCTTGAAAATAAAGGAATTTTTCATCTGATTTCAAGTTCTTTGATTCGGACCTCTCAAGTGGAGGATTCAACAGTAGCTACTGTTTCTGCCTGAGAAAAATGCCTCTTGAGATTCTTCATGTTTGTGCATCTCCATTACTTCAAATGGGTCAGAGGCACAATTTACACTCTGTGCACATTGAAGAACCACTCAAGGAACTTTCGAGGAATTAAATGCTTAAAATTTACTCAACCTAAGTCTTTTCATCTAGGACAGTCTGGATAGTCCCCCATAACTCAGATTCTTCAGGTGTTTTCATTCGAACTTGTGCATTTTTTTGTCAGTATCAAGTCACTTGAAACTGTCTTCAAAGAACAGTTCTGTACAGGGAGTAGATTAGGACTTAGGAGAGCCATGAGAAGTTGCTTCTTGCCAGCAGAAACCTTGAGTACATTAGTCCCTTTCTTCCTCAGGCTTTACTTGGCTTACCTAAGTATGAAAAGTACAGGGGTCAATCACTAAATATTGCAAATAAATACATGGAGATGTAGCTGGAATAGAAATGGGAGTGAGCCCTCCATGTGCTCTTCCTTACTGCTGCTATTTAATCCAGTCTTTCCTTCCTCTGCCTCTTTTTTCTTTTATATAGGTTGTTAGAAGTGTATGTTCATACAAAAGAAGACCAGAGGTTTAAGAACAATGGTATGTTTGGTTTCCTCTAAATAATCTAGGCATTTTATTCTTCTAAATACTTACTGTGGTTTAACTTTTTATTATTGTGTGATAAATAGTCGAATGCCAGAATCAGAATTAAATAGATTGTATCATATATGATCTGCTCTCATTATATACTGCTAAAGACTTTTCCGTAGCACTTTGGTAAATAGCCTTAATCTCCATTAAATAAATCTATATATTCAGATGAAGGAGAAAAAAAAATTAATATTAAATAACCTCTCAGTGTGGGAGGTCATTAAATTATCCTGTAGCTCAGCTTTTTGTTGCTCTTTTGAACACATGAGGCTTGTTAGTTTATATAAATGTTAAAAAAAGAAGCAGATATTAGAATTTAATTTAATTTATCCATTGACATATTATTTAAATCCCTATTTGATTTCTTTTTCTCCATGGAATTGCTGGCCTTGGTTATGTTAAAAATTGAAATGGCTTTCCAGGGCTTTTTCTCTGATACAAGGTCAGCCAGTGATTTATGCATTGGACAAGGATCATCTCTTTCCCCCAAGACAGTAACTGCACAACTGTACCCTTAAGTGCTTCCTTCAAGTGAACTGAATATTTTTGTACCTAAACCCAAAAGCAAGATCTTGTATGCATGGAATTTAGGAATTGCTCTGTCCTCCTCACCCTCTAGAAGTTTGTTTGGTATGTGAATACTAAGATTGAGATCAGTCCTTTTCTAAGTAGGAAAAGACTTTTGTACCTGAGCCTTAAACTTTGTGAAAATATTAAGTGAGTTTCCATCACATAAGATGTCAAAATTAATTCTCAGTGACTGAATTGGCATTTTGCTGTGTTTCTGTATTCTCAAACTGGACAAATTTTAGTCTTATTGCTTCCAAGTGCTTAAAACAGTCTGGGATTCTTCAACATTTTTGTGCAACCAAAAAGACAAAAAAAGAGAAATTAGTATTTTGAAGAACACTATATGTCCTGGGTTAGGCCAGAGAGGTCAAATCTAGGAAGTGATCTGTGCTGCAGGAATGCAGGAAGGAATACAACTTCCTTCCTGCGAGAGAGAGAGCCAATAATCAGGTAGTTTTAAGAATTGATAGGTAGGTAAACCAATTAAAAAGTTGGTCCGCCTTCAAGGAAAAAACCATATATAAGCAGAGACTTTCTGTCGCTCTTCCTCTTTGGACCTGCTGCTGCTGTGTGGAGAGGAGCAGCTCCTGCTTCTCTTGCTGGTAAGGCCCCCCCTACCTCCTTCCGAAGGAGGGATGGGGGGGGGAAGGGAGGTTTTACGGCAGCCGTGCCGCTGCAGCCGGGCAGGCATGGGGGAG